>JBAIAC010000083.1:0-210000 GCA_037349315.1 Chelydra serpentina
AACGCCTCCACAACTACTTCCAAGGATTGTTCGGCGGCGTGCCCAGGAACGACGCACAGCGCCCGGAGTGCCTCCGCCCCCCGCCCCGCATCACCGACTCGGCCGACCTGGATGCCGACTTCACCCCCAAAGAGGTGATGACCAGGCTCTCCAGAACCAAGAACACCGCACCTGGAAAAGACGGCATCCCCTACAGCCTCCTAAAGAAACGAGACCCCGGCTGCCTCGTGCTCTCCAGCATCTTCAACCTGTGCAGACGATTCGGCCAATCCCCCACCTCCTGGAAGAAGGCCATGACCGTCCTGATCCACAAGAAGGGCGTGCGAGACGACCCCGGCAACTGGAGACCCATCTCCCTCTGCTCCACAATGTACAAACTATACGCCGGCTGCCTGGCAGCCAGGATCACGGAATGGGCAACGACCGGGGGAGCCATCAGCCCCGCCCAGAAGGGCTTCATGCCATCAGAGGGGTGCTACGAGCACAACTTCCTGCTCCAGACCGTCACCCAGACGACCAGGAGGGCGCGGAAGCAGTGCGCGATCGCGTGGCTCGACCTGGCCAACGCCTTCGGATCCATCCCCCACCCCCACATCTTCGACACGCTCCAGGAGTTCGGGATGCCAGAGTCCTTCCTCCGCCTGATCCGGGAACTATACGAGGGCTGCAGCACCACCATCCGCTCGGTAGAAGGGGAGACCGCCGAGATACCAATCCGCAGCGGCGTGAAACAGGGCTGCCTCCTCAGCCCGATCGTCTTCAACCTGGCCATGGAACCGCTCCTGCGGGCGATCTCCGACGGCGCCGACGGCTTCGACCTACACGGCGAGAGGGTGAGCGTCTTGGCCTACGCGGACGACCTGGTCCTGATCGCGGACGATCCCGAAAGGCTCCAGGGCATGCTCGACACTATCGGAAGAGCCGCGGACTGGACGGGGCTCCGCTTCAATGCCAAGAAGTGCGCGTCCCTCCACGTCGACGGGAACAAGAGGGACTCGGTACTGATGACAGAGTTCCTCGTCCAGGGCGAGTCCGTCGTCCCCTTGGCAGAAGGACAGGCGTACCAGCACCTCGGCATGCCGACAGGCTTCCGCGTCCGGCAGACCCCCGAGGACACCATCCAGGAGATCCTGCAAGACGCCGCCAAGATCGACGCATCCCTGCTGGCGCCCTGGCAAAAAATCAACACCCTCAACACTTTCCTGATCCCCCGCATCGCATTCGTCCTGAGAGGATCCGCCGTGGCAAAGGTGCCCCTCAACAAAGCGGACAACACCATCCGGAAGCTGGTCAAGAGCTGGCTGTCCTTACCCCAGAGAGCCAGCAACGAGATCATCTACATCGCGCACAGGCACGGTGGCGCCAACGTCCCCCGCATGGGGGACCTGTGCGACATCGCGGTCATCACGCACGCCTTCCGCCTTCTGACGTGCCCGGACACCAAGGTGAAGAACGTCGCGACGACCGCCCTGCACGCAGTCATCGGGAAGCGAATCGGCAGACCCCCCTCCGGCCGGGACGTGGCCACCTTCCTAAGCGGCTCCCTGGACGGCAAGTTCGCCCGGGATGGGGGCGACATCGCCTCGCTGTGGTCCCGCGCCCGCAATGCCACCCGCCGACTGGGGAAGCGGATGGGTTGCCGCTGGGTATGGAACGAGGAACGACGGGAGCTGGGAGTCCTGGTGCCGCGGATCGAGTCGGAGGACAACACCACCATCACCCCCGGCGCCAGGGGCGTACTGGAGAGATCCCTGAAGGCCGCTGCCCACGCACTCTACGTGGACACCCTGAAGAAGAAGCCGGACCAGGGTAAGGCCTTCGAGGTGACCAGCAAGTGGGACTCCAGCAACCACTTTCTCCCCATGGGCAGCTTCACCCGGTTCGCCGACTGGCGGTTCATACACCGTGCCCGGTTGAATTGCGTCCCCCTCAACGGAGCCGTCCACCACGGGAACCGGGACAAGCGCTGCAGGAAGTGCGGATATGCTGCCGAAACCCTGCCCCACGTCCTATGCAGCTGCAAGCCCCACGCCAGAGCCTGGCAACTGCGCCACAACGCCGTCCAGGACCGCCTAGTGAAGGCCATCGACCCACGCCTGGGGCAGGTCGCCGTCAACCGCGCCATCCCCGGCACCGACAGCCAACTGCGCCCAGACATTGTCATCACGGACGAGGTTGGAAAAAAGGTCATCCTGGTCGACATAACGATCCCGTTCGAGAACAGGACCCCGGCATTCCGCGAAGCCCGAGCCCGCAAGCTCGAAAAATACGCCCCCCTGGCCGACACCCTGCGGACAAAGGGCTACGTGGTGCACACCGACGCCCTGCTCGTCGGGGCCCTGGGTGCATGGGACCCATGCAACGAAAGCGTGCTGCGGACCTGTGGGGTGGGCCGTCAGTACGCGCGGCTCATGAGACGCCTAATGGTCTCAGACACTATCCGCTGGTCTCAGGACATATACACGGAACACATAACCGGCCACCGCCAATACCAGGAGTGAGCCGGGGAGACCTCGCCCACCCACAAGGGGAGAGAGACCCATAACCCCCCCCATTTGACCCTATACCCTGAACCATGAACCCACCCAACCTAACTGAACCCCACCACGTGAGGGTCACCCGATAGACCCTCACCGCATATCAGCTGTATCCTGATCCCGCCCACCGCCTACCCCTCCATTGGGGACATCACAGTCCGTATGCGTTATGTGTGCTGCCCAACCCCAAAATACTAACATCCCCCTATACTCTGTATGCCACCCCCAATGACCAACAACTGACGCTTCAAATTGTTTGTATCGTTTATTTTAAATATTCTCTAATAAAATTTTAAATCTCGATTTTATCAGTTTAATATCTGATATACTCTTTATATATCAGATATTAGTGGGGAGAGGGATAGCTCAGTGGTTTGAGCGTTGGCCTGCTAAACCCAGGGTTGTGAGTTCAATCCTTGAGGGGGCCATTTAGGGATCTGGGGCAAAAATTGGGGATTGGTCCTGCTTTGAGCAGGGGGTTGGACTAGATGACCTCCTAAGGTCCCTTCCAACCCTGATACTCTATGATTCTATGATTCTATAACTTTATATACTCTTCATAACTGCTACACGGATGCAACATATCTACCACTGTGGAAAAAAGCTGCTAGGATGCATCCTACTGCTCCTAAAACACAGCCCAAAGCACCGGACACTGCTCCAGGCCGCCACCGGCTCCCAGCCATTGTCCCCGGCCCTGCCCCGGACACCCCTCGGACCACCTGCCTGGGGAGACCTCTTCCTGTGATCCCTAAGCCACAGAGAACCAGCAGCTGCAAGGGAAAGAGCGAGTGCGGACAAGACCCCCCTGGAGATGCTATCGCAGAAAGCTCCCGCAACCCAAGACGAGCCTGCCGGGACATCACCGAGAGGAGGAACATCCACCCCGCTCTCCAGCCGCCGAAAAGTCACCCCGCCGTGGTCTTGCCGCCAGGGAAGCCCAGCGCCGATGGCCAGCCACAGGGTGCCTGCCCCACCGCGCGCCCACCGCAGGGAGCACCGCAGACCAGCCGCCGGCAGCTGCGGCCGCTGAGTGCCGCCCCCGCCGCGCCCCAGCCACCGGAGAGCCCCGCTGCCCGACTGCAGCTCCTTCCGCAGGGGGACCGCCCCCTCGTACCGTGTAAGCGCCCCACTAAGCCCCAGTACCTACCCACCGAAGGGGACTCTCCCACGACCCCCCCACCGCCCATGCCACGGGGGGAGCCCTGCCCTACGCCCCGTGGACCCGAGGAACCCCACCACGTGCTCCAGCCGCTGCTGGCGGAGCCGCGGGGGGACCCCTGCCCAGCTTCCTGACTGCCGCTACCTGAGCAGCCCAGGGAGCCCTGCCTCCGCGGCGCACTCCGGGCTTCACCGCCCAGAGACCCCAGCCCCGCTTCCCGGCCGCCGCTACCTGGGCGGCCCGGGGAGCCACGTGGCGCGCTTCCGCCACCGCCCGGGGACCCCTGCCCTCACGGCACGCTCCGGGCTCCGCTGCCCGGTGACCCCCGCCCCGCTCCCCGGCTGCCACGAGACGCCTCCCCTGTCCCCCTGCGGTACCCGGACACGCCCCCTGCCTCCCAGCAGTTCCAACTATCACAGAACGGCTCCCCTGTCCTCCTGCGGTACCCGGACACGCCCCCTGCCCGCCAGCAATCCCCACCGCTGCCAGATGACCCCCCCGACCCCCAGCGGGACGCCCCCACTAGAGAAACCCCCGCCACCACTAGCACCCCCGCCCCCCAGGGGACCAGTGGCAACACCGTGTACCTGGTATACCCCCTGGCCGCTGATACGCTCATCTGCCCCATCTGTGCTCCGCCCCGACGTTTCCACCTCCTCGGAGGAGTCACCAGGCACCTGAAGAGATGCCACGGCAAATCCACTGCCTTCAGCTGCGCCCTCTGCAGCCTACCCTTCGAATCGCAGAAGAGGTGCAAGGCGCACCAGGCCAGCTGCAAGAGAGCCCGCACAGGGGCAACCCTGGCTCCGACCTCCCGCCCCGGCCCACTGCTCCTGTGCTGCAAGGAAGCCGGGCGCCCCCGCCGGCCGCTACCCCGAGACCCACCCCAGCCCCCGAGCCAGTGGACCAGGGGCCCCACCACTGAGACGACACCTCCCGCGGCGGGAAACGTCGACCGAGCCCCCGCCAGACGGAGACCTACCGCACCCACCGAGGTCGCCCGGAAGCTCTCTGAGCTGAGACGCCTCAGCGCCCTCCCGACGCCCAACCAGCGCGACCCCATCCCAAGAAGGGTCAGCGCCCCGCCACGCGTGGCCGCTCAAAAGCATGCCTCCAGCGGAACCGGCGCCGGCCCCCAGGCCACGCCACGCGCACCAATAGCAGGAAGAGCCAACGCAACCCCCCAACCCGCACCACGAACCCCACCCGCTGAGGACCCGGGTCCACCCCCCAGGTCACCCTGCGAACTGCTACTGTCAGAGGAGTCGCCGCCACGGCCAGACCGCAGCGCCAGATCCCCACCACCCCCACCCTCAGACAGACTGTTGCGGCCCCAGAACCCATCAGGCCGACCCCTACCACCAGAAGGTCACACGCTCCCACAGCAACCCCCCAGACAGCAGCCACACATGGAAGGCCCGGCATCACCCCCGCACCCATCGACCCGACCCGGCTCCCACCAACAACCAACAGCGACATCACCCCACCGGCGACTACGCCCCAGGACCCAACCGAAAGGTCCCCCGATCCGCAAACAAGACAACCCACCAACCATACCGCAAACCCACTACCCACGCCGACCGAGGAGCCCGAGGGCCAGCGGCCGACAACTAGACCAGTCACGCCCTGGCAGACAGCCTGGATCGAGGAGCTCCAAGCGACAGCCTCCTTCACGGAACTCGACCTGCTCATCGACAGGCTCACCCGCGAGCTGTCCGCAGAGATTGCCTTCAAAAGAACCCCGAACCAAAGGACCACCCGGCCTGCCCACAGACGGCCCGTCCCGCACCGCGACACCAACAACAGGGAGTCGGAAGGAGGAATACCGGCCGCCGCTACGACCCGGCAGCGGCCTCGAGGGTCCAGAAGCTATACCGGACAAACCGCCTCAAGGCCATGAGAGAGGTTCTAGACGGGCCCCCGTCCTACTGCACGATCCCGCCCGAACGCCTCCACAACTACTTCCAAGGATTGTTCGGCGGCGTGCCCAGGAACGACGCACAGCGCCCGGAGTGCCTCCGCCCCCCGCCCCGCATCACCGACTCGGCCGACCTGGATGCCGACTTCACCCCCAAAGAGGTGATGACCAGGCTCTCCAGAACCAAGAACACCGCACCTGGAAAAGACGGCATCCCCTACAGCCTCCTAAAGAAACGAGACCCCGGCTGCCTCGTGCTCTCCAGCATCTTCAACCTGTGCAGACGATTCGGCCAATCCCCCACCTCCTGGAAGAAGGCCATGACCGTCCTGATCCACAAGAAGGGCGTGCGAGACGACCCCGGCAACTTGGAGACCCATCTCCCTCTGCTTTTTTGCTCCACAATGTACAAACTATACGCCGGCTGCCTGGCAGCCAGGATCACGGAATGGGCAACGACCGGGGGAGCCATCAGCCCCGCCCAGAAGGGCTTCATGCCATCAGAGGGGTGCTACGAGCACAACTTCCTGCTCCAGACCGTCACCCAGACGACCAGGAGGGCGCGGAAGCAGTGCGCGATCGCGTGGCTCGACCTGGCCAACGCCTTCGGATCCATCCCCCACCCCCACATCTTCGACACGCTCCAGGAGTTCGGGATGCCAGAGTCCTTCCTCCGCCTGATCCGGGAACTATACGAGGGCTGCAGCACCACCATCCGCTCGGTAGAAGGGGAGACCGCCGAGATACCAATCCGCAGCGGCGTGAAACAGGGCTGCCTCCTCAGCCCGATCGTCTTCAACCTGGCCATGGAACCGCTCCTGCGGGCGATCTCCGACGGCGCCGACGGCTTCGACCTACACGGCGAGAGGGTGAGCGTCTTGGCCTACGCGGACGACCTGGTCCTGATCGCGGACGATCCCGAAAGGCTCCAGGGCATGCTCGACACTATCGGAAGAGCCGCGGACTGGACGGGGCTCCGCTTCAATGCCAAGAAGTGCGCGTCCCTCCACGTCGACGGGAACAAGAGGGACTCGGTACTGATGACAGAGTTCCTCGTCCAGGGCGAGTCCGTCGTCCCCTTGGCAGAAGGACAGGCGTACCAGCACCTCGGCATGCCGACAGGCTTCCGCGTCCGGCAGACCCCCGAGGACACCATCCAGGAGATCCTGCAAGACGCCGCCAAGATCGACGCATCCCTGCTGGCGCCCTGGCAAAAAATCAACACCCTCAACACTTTCCTGATCCCCCGCATCGCATTCGTCCTGAGAGGATCCGCCGTGGCAAAGGTGCCCCTCAACAAAGCGGACAACACCATCCGGAAGCTGGTCAAGAGCTGGCTGTCCTTACCCCAGAGAGCCAGCAACGAGATCATCTACATCGCGCACAGGCACGGTGGCGCCAACGTCCCCCGCATGGGGGACCTGTGCGACATCGCGGTCATCACGCACGCCTTCCGCCTTCTGACGTGCCCAGACACCAAGGTGAAGAACGTCGCGACGACCGCCCTGCACGCAGTCATCGGGAAGCGAATCGGCAGACCCCCCTCCGGCCGGGACGTGGCCACCTTCCTAAGCGGCTCCCTGGACGGCAAGTTCGCCCGGGATGGGGGCGACATCGCCTCGCTGTGGTCCCGCGCCCGCAATGCCACCCGCCGACTGGGGAAGCGGATGGGTTGCCGCTGGGTATGGAACGAGGAACGACGGGAGCTGGGAGTCCTGGTGCCGCGGATCGAGTCGGAGGACAACACCACCATCACCCCCGGCGCCAGGGGCGTACTGGAGAGATCCCTGAAGGCCGCTGCCCACGCACTCTACGTGGACACCCTGAAGAAGAAGCCGGACCAGGGTAAGGCCTTCGAGGTGACCAGCAAGTGGGACTCCAGCAACCACTTTCTCCCCATGGGCAGCTTCACCCGGTTCGCCGACTGGCGGTTCATACACCGTGCCCGGTTGAATTGCGTCCCCCTCAACGGAGCCGTCCACCACGGGAACCGGGACAAGCGCTGCAGGAAGTGCGGATATGCTGCCGAAACCCTGCCCCACGTCCTATGCAGCTGCAAGCCCCACGCCAGAGCCTGGCAACTGCGCCACAACGCCGTCCAGGACCGCCTAGTGAAGGCCATCGACCCACGCCTGGGGCAGGTCGCCGTCAACCGCGCCATCCCCGGCACCGACAGCCAACTGCGCCCAGACATTGTCATCACGGACGAGGTTGGAAAAAGGTCATCCTGGTCGACATAACGATCCCGTTCGAGAACAGGACCCCGGCATTCCGCGAAGCCCGAGCCCGCAAGCTCGAAAAATACGCCCCCCTGGCCGACACCCTGCGGACAAAGGGCTACGTGGTGCACACCGACGCCCTGCTCGTCGGGGCCCTGGGTGCATGGGACCCATGCAACGAAAGCGTGCTGCGGACCTGTGGGGTGGGCCGTCAGTACGCGCGGCTCATGAGACGCCTAATGGTCTCAGACACTATCCGCTGGTCTCAGGACATATACACGGAACACATAACCGGCCACCGCCAATACCAGGAGTGAGCCGGGGAGACCTCGCCCACCCACAAGGGGAGAGAGACCCATAACCCCCCCATTTGACCCTATACCCTGAACCATGAACCCACCCAACCTAACTGAACCCCACCACGTGAGGGTCACCCGATAGACCCTCACCGCATATCAGCTGTATCCTGATCCCGCCCACCGCCTACCCCTCCATTGGGGACATCACAGTCCGTATGCGTTATGTGTGCTGCCCAACCCCAAAATACTAACATCCCCCTATACTCTGTATGCCACCCCCAATGACCAACAACTGACGCTTCAAATTGTTTGTATCGTTTATTTTAAATATTCTCTAATAAAATTTTAAATCTCGATTTTATCAGTTTAATATCTGATATACTCTTTATATATCAGATATTAGTGGGGAGAGGGATAGCTCAGTGGTTTGAGCGTTGGCCTGCTAAACCCAGGGTTGTGAGTTCAATCCTTGAGGGGGCCATTTAGGGATCTGGGGCAAAAATTGGGGATTGGTCCTGCTTTGAGCAGGGGGTTGGACTAGATGACCTCCTAAGGTCCCTTCCAACCCTGATACTCTATGATTCTATAACTTTATATACTCTTCATAACTGCTACACGGATGCAACATATCTACCACTGTGGAAAAAAGCTGCTAGGATGCATCCTACTGCTCCTAAAACACAGCCCAAAGCACCGGACACTGCTCCAGGCCGCCACCGGCTCCCAGCCATTGTCCCCGGCCCTGCCCCGGACACCCCTCGGACCACCTGCCTGGGGAGACCTCTTCCTGTGATCCCTAAGCCACAGAGAACCAGCAGCTGCAAGGGAAAGAGCGAGTGCGGACAAGACCCCCCTGGAGATGCTATCGCAGAAAGCTCCCGCAACCCAAGACGAGCCTGCCGGGACATCACCGAGAGGAGGAACATCCACCCCGCTCTCCAGCCGCCGAAAAGTCACCCCGCCGTGGTCTTGCCGCCAGGGAAGCCCAGCGCCGATGGCCAGCCGCAGGGTGCCTGCCCCACCGCGCGCCCACCGCAGGGGAGCACCGCAGACCAGCCGCCGGCAGCTGCGGCCGCTGAGTGCCGCCCCCGCCGCGCCCCAGCCACCGGAGAGCCCCGCTGCCCGACTGCAGCTCCTTCCGCAGGGGGACCGCCCCCTCGTACCGTGTAAGCGCCCCACTAAGCCCCAGTACCTACCCACCGAAGGGGACTCTCCCACGACCCCCCCACCGCCCATGCCACGGGGGGAGCCCTGCCCTACGCCCCGTGGACCCGAGGAACCCCACCACGTGCTCCAGCCGCTGCTGGCGGAGCCGCGGGGGGACCCCTGCCCAGCTTCCTGACTGCCGCTACCTGAGCAGCCCAGGGAGCCCTGCCTCCGCGGCGCACTCCGGGCTTCACCGCCCAGAGACCCCAGCCCCGCTTCCCGGCCGCCGCTACCTGGGCGGCCCGGGGAGCCACGTGGCGCGCTTCCCGCCACCGCCCGGGGACCCCTGCCCTCACGGCACGCTCCGGGCTCCGCTGCCCGGTGACCCCCGCCCCGCTCCCCGGCTGCCACGAGACGCCTCCCCTGTCCCCCTGCGGTACCCGGACACGCCCCCTGCCTCCCAGCAGTTCCAACTATCACAGAACGGCTCCCCTGTCCTCCTGCGGTACCCGGACACGCCCCCTGCCCGCCAGCAATCCCCACCGCTGCCAGATGACCCCCCGACCCCCAGCGGGACGCCCCCACTAGAGAAACCCCCGCCACCACTAGCACCCCCGCCCCCCAGGGGACCAGTGGCAACACCGTGTACCTGGTATACCCCCTGGCCGCTGATACGCTCATCTGCCCCATCTGTGCTCCGCCCCGACGTTTCCACCTCCTCGGAGGAGTCACCAGGCACCTGAAGAGATGCCACGGCAAATCCACTGCCTTCAGCTGCGCCCTCTGCAGCCTACCCTTCGAATCGCAGAAGAGGTGCAAGGCGCACCAGGCCAGCTGCAAGAGAGCCCGCACAGGGGCAACCCTGGCTCCGACCTCCCGCCCCGGCCCACTGCTCCTGTGCTGCAAGGAAGCCGGGCGCCCCCGCCGGCCGCTACCCCGAGACCCACCCCAGCCCCCGAGCCAGTGGACCAGGGCCCCACCACTGAGACGACACCTCCCGCGGCGGGAAACGTCGACCGAGCCCCCGCCAGACGGAGACCTACCGCACCCACCTAGGTCGCCCGGAAGCTCTCTGAGCTGAGACGCCTCAGCGCCCTCCCGACGCCCAACCAGCGCGACCCCATCCCAAGAAGGGTCAGCGCCCCGCCACGCGTGGCCGCTCAAAAGCATGCCTCCAGCGGAACCGGCGCCGGCCCCCAGGCCACGCCACGCGCACCAATAGCAGGAAGAGCCAACGCAACCCCCCAACCCGCACCACGAACCCCACCCGCTGAGGACCCGGGGTCCACCCCCCAGGTCACCCTGCGAACTGCTACTGTCAGAGGAGTCGCCGCCACGGCCAGACCGCAGCGCCAGATCCCCACCACCCCCACCCTCAGACAGACTGTTGCGGCCCCAGAACCCATCAGGCCGACCCCTACCACCAGAAGGTCACACGCTCCCACAGCAACCCCCCAGACAGCAGCCACACATGGAAGGCCGGCATCACCCCCGCACCCATCGACCCGACCCGGCTCCCACCAACAACCAACAGCGACATCACCCCACCGGCGACTACGCCCCAGGACCCAACCGAAAGGTCCCCCGATCCGCAAACAAGACAACCCACCAACCATACCGCAAACCCACTACCCACGCCGACCGAGGAGCCCGAGGGCCAGCGGCCGACAACTAGACCAGTCACGCCCTGGCAGACAGCCTGGATCGAGGAGCTCCAAGCGACAGCCTCCTTCACGGAACTCGACCTGCTCATCGACAGGCTCACCCGCGAGCTGTCCGCAGAGATTGCCTTCAAAAGAACCCCGAACCAAAGGACCACCCGGCCTGCCCACAGACGGCCCGTCCCGCACCGCGACACCAACAACAGGGGAGTCGGAAGGAGGAATACCGGCCGCCGCTACGACCCGGCAGCGGCCTCGAGGGTCCAGAAGCTATACCGGACAAACCGCCTCAAGGCCATGAGAGAGGTTCTAGACGGGCCCCCGTCCTACTGCACGATCCCGCCCGAACGCCTCCACAACTACTTCCAAGGATTGTTCGGCGGCGTGCCCAGGAACGACGCACAGCGCCCGGAGTGCCTCCGCCCCCCGCCCCGCATCACCGACTCGGCCGACCTGGATGCCGACTTCACCCCCAAAGAGGTGATGACCAGGCTCTCCAGAACCAAGAACACCGCACCTGGAAAAGACGGCATCCCCTACAGCCTCCTAAAGAAACGAGACCCCGGCTGCCTCGTGCTCTCCAGCATCTTCAACCTGTGCAGACGATTCGGCCAATCCCCCACCTCCTGGAAGAAGGCCATGACCGTCCTGATCCACAAGAAGGGCGTGCGAGACGACCCGGCAACTGGAGACCCATCTCCCTCTGCTCCACAATGTACAAACTATACGCCGGCTGCCTGGCAGCCAGGATCACGGAATGGGCAACGACCGGGGGAGCCATCAGCCCCGCCCAGAAGGGCTTCATGCCATCAGAGGGGTGCTACGAGCACAACTTCCTGCTCCAGACCGTCACCCAGACGACCAGGAGGGCGCGGAAGCAGTGCGCGATCGCGTGGCTCGACCTGGCCAACGCCTTCGGATCCATCCCCCACCCCCACATCTTCGACACGCTCCAGGAGTTCGGGATGCCAGAGTCCTTCCTCTGCCTGATCCGGGAACTATACGAGGGCTGCAGCACCACCATCCGCTCGGTAGAAGGGGAGACCGCCGAGATACCAATCCGCAGCGGCGTGAAACAGGGCTGCCTCCTCAGCCCGATCGTCTTCAACCTGGCCATGGAACCGCTCCTGCGGGCGATCTCCGACGGCGCCGACGGCTTCGACCTACACGGCGAGAGGGTGAGCGTCTTGGCCTACGCGGACGACCTGGTCCTGATCGCGGACGATCCCGAAAGGCTCCAGGGCATGCTCGACACCATCGGGAGAGCCGCGGACTGGACGGGGCTCCGCTTCAATGCCAAGAAGTGCGCGTCCCTCCACGTCGACGGGAACAAGAGGGACTCGGTACTGACGACAGAGTTCCTCGTCCAGGGCGAGTCCGTCGTCCCCTTGGCAGAAGGACAGGCGTACCAGCACCTCGGCATGCCGACAGGCTTCCGCGTCCGGCAGACCCCCGAGGACACCATCCAGGAGATCCTGCAAGACGCCGCCAAGATCGACGCATCCCTGCTGGCGCCCTGGCAAAAAATCAACACCCTCAACACTTTCCTGATCCCCCGCATCGCATTCGTCCTGAGAGGATCCGCCGTGGCAAAGGTGCCCCTCAACAAAGCGGACAACACCATCCGGAAGCTGGTCAAGAGCTGGCTGTCCTTACCCCAGAGAGCCAGCAACGAGATCATCTACATCGCGCACAGGCACGGTGGCGCCAACGTCCCCCGCATGGGGGACCTGTGCGACATCGCGGTCATCACGCACGCCTTCCGCCTTCTGACGTGCCCGGACACCAAGGTGAAGAACGTCGCGACGACCGCCCTGCACGCAGTCATCGGGAAGCGAATCGGCAGACCCCCCTCCGGCCGGGACGTGGCCACCTTCCTAAGCGGCTCCCTGGACGGCAAGTTCGCCCGGGATGGGGGCGACATCGCCTCGCTGTGGTCCCGCGCCCGCAATGCCACCCGCCGACTGGGGAAGCGGATGGGTTGCCGCTGGGTATGGAACGAGGAACGACGGGAGCTGGGAGTCCTGGTGCCGCGGATCGAGTCGGAGGACAACACCACCATCACCCCCGGCGCCAGGGGCGTACTGGAGAGATCCCTGAAGGCCGCTGCCCACGCACTCTACGTGGACACCCTGAAGAAGAAGCCGGACCAGGGTAAGGCCTTCGAGGTGACCAGCAAGTGGGACTCCAGCAACCACTTTCTCCCCATGGGCAGCTTCACCCGGTTCGCCGACTGGCGGTTCATACACCGTGCCCGGTTGAATTGCGTCCCCCTCAACGGAGCCGTCCACCACGGGAACCGGGACAAGCGCTGCAGGAAGTGCGGATATGCTGCCGAAACCCTGCCCCACGTCCTATGCAGCTGCAAGCCCCACGCCAGAGCCTGGCAACTGCGCCACAACGCCGTCCAGGACCGCCTAGTGAAGGCCATCGACCCACGCCTGGGGCAGGTCGCCGTCAACCGCGCCATCCCCGGCACCGACAGCCAACTGCGCCCAGACATTGTCATCACGGACGAGGTTGGAAAAAAGGTCATCCTGGTCGACATAACGATCCCGTTCGAGAACAGGACCCCGGCATTCCGCGAAGCCCGAGCCCGCAAGCTCGAAAAATACGCCCCCCTGGCCGACACCCTGCGGACAAAGGGCTACGTGGTGCACACCGACGCCCTGCTCGTCGGGGCCCTGGGTGCATGGGACCCATGCAACGAAAGCGTGCTGCGGACCTGTGGGGTGGGCCGTCAGTACGCGCGGCTCATGAGACGCCTAATGGTCTCAGACACTATCCGCTGGTCTCAGGACATATACACGGAACACATAACCGGCCACCGCCAATACCAGGAGTGAGCCGGGGAGACCTCGCCCACCCACAAGGGGAGAGAGACCCATAACCCCCCCCATTTGACCCTATACCCTGAACCATGAACCCACCCAACCTAACTGAACCCCACCACGTGAGGGTCACCCGATAGACCCTCACCGCATATCAGCTGTATCCTGATCCCGCCCACCGCCTACCCCTCCATTGGGGACATCACAGTCCGTATGCGTTATGTGTGCTGCCCAACCCCAAAATACTAACATCCCCCTATACTCTGTATGCCACCCCCAATGACCAACAACTGACGCTTCAAATTGTTTGTATCGTTTATTTTAAATATTCTCTAATAAAATTTTAAATCTCGATTTTATCAGTTTAATATCTGATATACTCTTTATATATCAGATATTAGTGGGGAGAGGGATAGCTCAGTGGTTTGAGCGTTGGCCTGCTAAACCCAGGGTTGTGAGTTCAATCCTTGAGGGGGCCATTTAGGGATCTGGGGCAAAAATTGGGGATTGGTCCTGCTTTGAGCAGGGGGTTGGACTAGATGACCTCCTAAGGTCCCTTCCAACCCTGATACTCTATGATTCTATGATTCTATAACTTTATATACTCTTCATAACTGCTACACGGATGCAACATATCTACCACTGTGGAAAAAAGCTGCTAGGATGCATCCTACTGCTCCTAAAACACAGCCCAAAGCACCGGACACTGCTCCAGGCCGCCACCGGCTCCCAGCCATTGTCCCCGGCCCTGCCCCGGACACCCCTCGGACCACCTGCCTGGGGAGACCTCTTCCTGTGATCCCTAAGCCACAGAGAACCAGCAGCTGCAAGGGAAAGAGCGAGTGCGGACAAGACCCCCCTGGAGATGCTATCGCAGAAAGCTCCCGCAACCCAAGACGAGCCTGCCGGGACATCACCGAGAGGAGGAACATCCACCCCGCTCTCCAGCCGCCGAAAAGTCACCCCGCCGTGGTCTTGCCGCCAGGGAAGCCCAGCGCCGATGGCCAGCCACAGGGTGCCTGCCCCACCGCGCGCCCACCGCAGGGAGCACCGCAGACCAGCCGCCGGCAGCTGCGGCCGCTGAGTGCCGCCCCCGCCGCGCCCCAGCCACCGGAGAGCCCCGCTGCCCGACTGCAGCTCCTTCCGCAGGGGGACCGCCCCCTCGTACCGTGTAAGCGCCCCACTAAGCCCCAGTACCTACCCACCGAAGGGGACTCTCCCACGACCCCCCCACCGCCCATGCCACGGGGGGAGCCCTGCCCTACGCCCCGTGGACCCGAGGAACCCCACCACGTGCTCCAGCCGCTGCTGGCGGAGCCGCGGGGGGACCCCTGCCCAGCTTCCTGACTGCCGCTACCTGAGCAGCCCAGGGAGCCCTGCCTCCGCGGCGCACTCCGGGCTTCACCGCCCAGAGACCCCAGCCCCGCTTCCCGGCCGCCGCTACCTGGGCGGCCCGGGGAGCCACGTGGCGCGCTTCCGCCACCGCCCGGGGACCCCTGCCCTCACGGCACGCTCCGGGCTCCGCTGCCCGGTGACCCCCGCCCCGCTCCCCGGCTGCCACGAGACGCCTCCCCTGTCCCCCTGCGGTACCCGGACACGCCCCCTGCCTCCCAGCAGTTCCAACTATCACAGAACGGCTCCCCTGTCCTCCTGCGGTACCCGGACACGCCCCCTGCCCGCCAGCAATCCCCACCGCTGCCAGATGACCCCCCCGACCCCCAGCGGGACGCCCCCACTAGAGAAACCCCCGCCACCACTAGCACCCCCGCCCCCCAGGGGACCAGTGGCAACACCGTGTACCTGGTATACCCCCTGGCCGCTGATACGCTCATCTGCCCCATCTGTGCTCCGCCCCGACGTTTCCACCTCCTCGGAGGAGTCACCAGGCACCTGAAGAGATGCCACGGCAAATCCACTGCCTTCAGCTGCGCCCTCTGCAGCCTACCCTTCGAATCGCAGAAGAGGTGCAAGGCGCACCAGGCCAGCTGCAAGAGAGCCCGCACAGGGGCAACCCTGGCTCCGACCTCCCGCCCCGGCCCACTGCTCCTGTGCTGCAAGGAAGCCGGGCGCCCCCGCCGGCCGCTACCCCGAGACCCACCCCAGCCCCCGAGCCAGTGGACCAGGGCCCCACCACTGAGACGACACCTCCCGCGGCGGGAAACGTCGACCGAGCCCCCGCCAGACGGAGACCTACCGCACCCACCGAGGTCGCCCGGAAGCTCTCTGAGCTGAGACGCCTCAGCGCCCTCCCGACGCCCAACCAGCGCGACCCCATCCCAAGAAGGGTCAGCGCCCCGCCACGCGTGGCCGCTCAAAAGCATGCCTCCAGCGGAACCGGCGCCGGCCCCCAGGCCACGCCACGCGCACCAATAGCAGGAAGAGCCAACGCAACCCCCCAACCCGCACCACGAACCCCACCCGCTGAGGACCCGGGGTCCACCCCCCAGGTCACCCTGCGAACTGCTACTGTCAGAGGAGTCGCCGCCACGGCCAGACCGCAGCGCCAGATCCCCACCACCCCCACCCTCAGACAGACTGTTGCGGCCCCAGAACCCATCAGGCCGACCCCTACCACCAGAAGGTCACACGCTCCCACAGCAACCCCCCAGACAGCAGCCACACATGGAAGGCCCGGCATCACCCCCGCACCCATCGACCCGACCCGGCTCCCACCAACAACCAACAGCGACATCACCCCACCGGCGACTACGCCCCAGGACCCAACCGAAAGGTCCCCCGATCCGCAAACAAGACAACCCACCAACCATACCGCAAACCCACTACCCACGCCGACCGAGGAGCCCGAGGGCCAGCGGCCGACAACTAGACCAGTCACGCCCTGGCAGACAGCCTGGATCGAGGAGCTCCAAGCGACAGCCTCCTTCACGGAACTCGACCTGCTCATCGACAGGCTCACCCGCGAGCTGTCCGCAGAGATTGCCTTCAAAAGAACCCCGAACCAAAGGACCACCCGGCCTGCCCACAGACGGCCCGTCCCGCACCGCGACACCAACAACAGGGGAGTCGGAAGGAGGAATACCGGCCGCCGCTACGACCCGGCAGCGGCCTCGAGGGTCCAGAAGCTATACCGGACAAACCGCCTCAAGGCCATGAGAGAGGTTCTAGACGGGCCCCCGTCCTACTGCACGATCCCGCCCGAACGCCTCCACAACTACTTCCAAGGATTGTTCGGCGGCGTGCCCAGGAACGACGCACAGCGCCCGGAGTGCCTCCGCCCCCCGCCCCGCATCACCGACTCGGCCGACCTGGATGCCGACTTCACCCCCAAAGAGGTGATGACCAGGCTCTCCAGAACCAAGAACACCGCACCTGGAAAAGACGGCATCCCCTACAGCCTCCTAAAGAAACGAGACCCCGGCTGCCTCGTGCTCTCCAGCATCTTCAACCTGTGCAGACGATTCGGCCAATCCCCCACCTCCTGGAAGAAGGCCATGACCGTCCTGATCCACAAGAAGGGCGTGCGAGACGACCCCGGCAACTGGAGACCCATCTCCCTCTGCTCCACAATGTACAAACTATACGCCGGCTGCCTGGCAGCCAGGATCACGGAATGGGCAACGACCGGGGGAGCCATCAGCCCCGCCCAGAAGGGCTTCATGCCATCAGAGGGGTGCTACGAGCACAACTTCCTGCTCCAGACCGTCACCCAGACGACCAGGAGGGCGCGGAAGCAGTGCGCGATCGCGTGGCTCGACCTGGCCAACGCCTTCGGATCCATCCCCCACCCCCACATCTTCGACACGCTCCAGGAGTTCGGGATGCCAGAGTCCTTCCTCTGCCTGATCCGGGAACTATACGAGGGCTGCAGCACCACCATCCGCTCGGTAGAAGGGGAGACCGCCGAGATACCAATCCGCAGCGGCGTGAAACAGGGCTGCCTCCTCAGCCCGATCGTCTTCAACCTGGCCATGGAACCGCTCCTGCGGGCGATCTCCGACGGCGCCGACGGCTTCGACCTACACGGCGAGAGGGTGAGCGTCTTGGCCTACGCGGACGACCTGGTCCTGATCGCGGACGATCCCGAAAGGCTCCAGGGCATGCTCGACACCATCGGGAGAGCCGCGGACTGGACGGGGCTCCGCTTCAATGCCAAGAAGTGCGCGTCCCTCCACGTCGACGGGAACAAGAGGGACTCGGTACTGACGACAGAGTTCCTCGTCCAGGGCGAGTCCGTCGTCCCCTTGGCAGAAGGACAGGCGTACCAGCACCTCGGCATGCCGACAGGCTTCCGCGTCCGGCAGACCCCCGAGGACACCATCCAGGAGATCCTGCAAGACGCCGCCAAGATCGACGCATCCCTGCTGGCGCCCTGGCAAAAAATCAACACCCTCAACACTTTCCTGATCCCCCGCATCGCATTCGTCCTGAGAGGATCCGCCGTGGCAAAGGTGCCCCTCAACAAAGCGGACAACACCATCCGGAAGCTGGTCAAGAGCTGGCTGTCCTTACCCCAGAGAGCCAGCAACGAGATCATCTACATCGCGCACAGGCACGGTGGCGCCAACGTCCCCCGCATGGGGGACCTGTGCGACATCGCGGTCATCACGCACGCCTTCCGCCTTCTGACGTGCCCGGACACCAAGGTGAAGAACGTCGCGACGACCGCCCTGCACGCAGTCATCGGGAAGCGAATCGGCAGACCCCCCTCCGGCCGGGACGTGGCCACCTTCCTAAGCGGCTCCCTGGACGGCAAGTTCGCCCGGGATGGGGGCGACATCGCCTCGCTGTGGTCCCGCGCCCGCAATGCCACCCGCCGACTGGGGAAGCGGATGGGTTGCCGCTGGGTATGGAACGAGGAACGACGGGAGCTGGGAGTCCTGGTGCCGCGGATCGAGTCGGAGGACAACACCACCATCACCCCCGGCGCCAGGGGCGTACTGGAGAGATCCCTGAAGGCCGCTGCCCACGCACTCTACGTGGACACCCTGAAGAAGAAGCCGGACCAGGGTAAGGCCTTCGAGGTGACCAGCAAGTGGGACTCCAGCAACCACTTTCTCCCCATGGGCAGCTTCACCCGGTTCGCCGACTGGCGGTTCATACACCGTGCCCGGTTGAATTGCGTCCCCCTCAACGGAGCCGTCCACCACGGGAACCGGGACAAGCGCTGCAGGAAGTGCGGATATGCTGCCGAAACCCTGCCCCACGTCCTATGCAGCTGCAAGCCCCACGCCAGAGCCTGGCAACTGCGCCACAACGCCGTCCAGGACCGCCTAGTGAAGGCCATCGACCCACGCCTGGGGCAGGTCGCCGTCAACCGCGCCATCCCCGGCACCGACAGCCAACTGCGCCCAGACATTGTCATCACGGACGAGGTTGGAAAAAAGGTCATCCTGGTCGACATAACGATCCCGTTCGAGAACAGGACCCCGGCATTCCGCGAAGCCCGAGCCCGCAAGCTCGAAAAATACGCCCCCCTGGCCGACACCCTGCGGACAAAGGGCTACGTGGTGCACACCGACGCCCTGCTCGTCGGGGCCCTGGGTGCATGGGACCCATGCAACGAAAGCGTGCTGCGGACCTGTGGGGTGGGCCGTCAGTACGCGCGGCTCATGAGACGCCTAATGGTCTCAGACACTATCCGCTGGTCTCAGGACATATACACGGAACACATAACCGGCCACCGCCAATACCAGGAGTGAGCCGGGGAGACCTCGCCCACCCACAAGGGGAGAGAGACCCATAACCCCCCCCATTTGACCCTATACCCTGAACCATGAACCCACCCAACCTAACTGAACCCCACCACCTGAGGGTCACCCGATAGACCCTCACCGCATATCAGCTGTATCCTGATCCCGCCCACCGCCTACCCCTCCATTGGGGACATCACAGTCCGTATGCGTTATGTGTGCTGCCCAACCCCAAAATACTAACATCCCCCTATACTCTGTATGCCACCCCCAATGACCAACAACTGACGCTTCAAATTGTTTGTATCGTTTATTTTAAATATTCTCTAATAAAATTTTAAATCTCGATTTTATCAGTTTAATATCTGATATACTCTTTATATATCAGATATTAGTGGGGGGAGGGATAGCTCAGTGGTTTGAGCGTTGGCCTGCTAAACCCAGGGTTGTGAGTTCAATCCTTGAGGGGGCCATTTAGGGATCTGGGGCAAAAATTGGGGATTGGTCCTGCTTTGAGCAGGGGGTTGGACTAGATGACCTCCTAAGGTCCCTTCCAACCCTGATACTCTATGATTCTATGATTCTATAACTTTATATACTCTTCATAACTGCTACACGGATGCAACATATCTACCACTGTGGAAAAAAGCTGCTAGGATGCATCCTACTGCTCCTAAAACACAGCCCAAAGCACCGGACACTGCTCCAGGCCGCCACCGGCTCCCAGCCATTGTCCCCGGCCCTGCCCCGGACACCCCTCGGACCACCTGCCTGGGGAGACCTCTTCCTGTGATCCCTAAGCCACAGAGAACCAGCAGCTGCAAGGGAAAGAGCGAGTGCGGACAAGACCCCCCTGGAGATGCTATCGCAGAAAGCTCCCGCAACCCGAGACGAGCCTGCCGGGACATCACCGAGAGGAGGAACATCCACCCCGCTCTCCAGCCGCCGAAAAGTCACCCCGCCGTGGTCTTGCCGCCAGGGAAGCCCAGCGCCGATGGCCAGCCGCAGGGTACCTGCCCCACCGCGCGCCCACCGCAGGGAGCACCGCAGACCAACCGCCGGCAGCTGCGGCCGCTGAGTGCCGCCCCCGCCGCGCCCCAGCCACCGGAGAGCCCCGCTGCCCGACTGCCGCTCCTTCCGCAGGGGGACCGCCCCCTCGTACCGTGTAAGCGCCCCACTAAGCCCCAGTACCTACCCACCGAAGGGGACTCTCCCACGACCCCCCCACCGCCCATGCCACGGGGGGAGCCCTGCCCTACGCCCCGTGGACCCGAGGAACCCCACCACGTGCTCCAGCCGCTGCTGGCGGAGCCGCGGGGGGACCCCTGCCCAGCTTCCTGACTGCCGCTACCTGAGCAGCCCGGGGAGCCCCACCACGTGCCCCAGCTGCCGCTGGCCGAGCCGCCGGGAGACCCCTGCCCCGCTCCCGGGCTGCTGCTGCCTGGACAGCCCGGGGAGCCACGTGGCGCGCTTATGCCGCCGCCCGGGGACCCCTGCCCCAGCGACGCGCTCCGGGCTTCGCCACCCGGGGACCCCTGCCCCGCTCCCTGGCTGCCGCTGCCTGGGCAGCCCGGGGCGCCACGTGGCGCGCCTCCGCCACCGCCGCCCGGGGAGCCCTGCCTCCGCGGTGCACTCCAGGCTCCGCTGCCCGGGGACCCCTGCCCCGCTCCCCGGCTGCCGCTACCTGGGCAGCCCGGGGAGCCACGTGGCGCGCTTCCGCCACCGCCCGGGGACCCCTGCCCTCATGGCACGCTCCGGGCTCCGCTGCCCGGTGACCCCCGCCCCGCTCCCCGGCTGCCGCTACCTGGGCGGCCCGGGGAGCCACGTGGCGCGCTTCCGCCACCGCCCGGGGACCCCTGCCCTCACGGCACGCTCCGGGCTCCGCTGCCCGGTGACCCCCGCCCCGCTCCCCGGCTGCCACGAGACGCCTCCCCTGTCCCCCTGCGGTACCCGGACACGCCCCCTGCCTCCCAGCAGTTCCAACTATCACAGAACGGCTCCCCTGTCCTCCTGCGGTACCCGGACACGCCCCCTGCCCGCCAGCAATCCCCACCGCTGCCAGATGACCCCCCCGACCCCCAGCGGGACACCCCCACTAGAGAAACCCCCGCCACCACTAGCACCCCCGCCCCCCAGGGGACCAGTGGCAACACCGTGTACCTGGTATACCCCCTGGCCGCTGATACGCTCATCTGCCCCATCTGTGCTCCGCCCCGACGTTTCCACCTCCTCGGAGGAGTCACCAGGCACCTGAAGAGATGCCACGGCAAATCCACTGCCTTCAGCTGCGCCCTCTGCAGCCTACCCTTCGAATCGCAGAAGAGGTGCAAGGCGCACCAGGCCAGCTGCAAGAGAGCCCGCACAGGGGCAACCCTGGCTCCGACCTCCCACCCCGGGCCCCGGCCCACTGCTCCTGTGCTGCAAGGAAGCCGGGCTCCCCCGCCGGCCGCTACCCCGAGACCCACCCCAGCCCCCGAGCCAGTGGACCAGGGCCCCACCACTGAGACGACACCTCCCGCGGCGGGAAACGTCGACTGAGCCCCCGCCAGACGGAGACCTACCGCACCCACCGAGGTCGCCCGGAAGCTCTCTGAGCTGAGACGCCTCAGCGCCCTCCCGACGCCCAACCAGCGCGACCCCATCCCAAGAAGGGTCAGCGCCCCGCCACGCGTGGCCGCTCAAAAGCATGCCTCCAGCGGAACCGGCGCCGGCCCCCAGGCCACGCCACGCGCACCAATCGCAGGAAGAGCCAACGCAACCCCCCAACCCGCACCACGAACCCCACCCGCTGAGGACCCGGGGTCCACCCCCCAGGTCACCCTGCGAACTGCTACTGTCAGAGGAGTCGCCGCCACGGCCAGACCGCAGCGCCAGATCCCCACCACCCCCACCCTCAGACAGACTGCTGCGGCCCCAGAACCCATCAGGCCGACCCCTACTACCAGAAGGTCACACGCTCCCATAGCAACCCCCCAGACAGCAGCCACACATGGAAGGCCCGGCATCACCCCCGCACCCATCGACCCGACCCGGCTCCCACCAACAACCAACAGCGACATCACCCCACCGGCGACTACGCCCCAGGACCCAACCGAAAGGTCCCCCGATCCGCAAACAAGACAACCCACCAACCATACCGCAAACCCACTACCCACGCCGACCGAGGAGCCCGAGGGCCAGCGGCCGACAACTAGACCAGTCACGCCCTGGCAGACAGCCTGGATCGAGGAGCTCCAAGCGACAGCCTCCTTCACGGAACTCGACCTGCTCATCGACAGGCTCACCCGCGAGCTGTCCGCAGAGATTGCCTTCAAAAGAACCCCGAACCAAAGGACCACCTGGCCTGCCCACAGACGGCCCGTCCCGCACCGCGACACCAACAACAGGGGAGTCGGAAGGAGGAACACCGGCCGCCGCTACGACCCGGCAGCGGCCTCGAGGGTCCAGAAGCTATACCGGACAAACCGCCTCAAGGCCATGAGAGAGGTTCTAGACGGGCCCCCGTCCTACTGCACGATCCCGCCCGAACGCCTCCACAACTACTTCCAAGGATTGTTCGGCGGCGTGCCCAGGAACGACGCACAGCGCCCGGAGTGCCTCCGCCCCCTGCCCCGCATCACCGACTCGGCCGACCTGGATGCCGACTTCACCCCCAAAGAGGTGATGACCAGGCTCTCCAGAACCAAGAACACCGCACCTGGAAAAGACGGCATCCCCTACAGCCTCCTAAAGAAACGAGACCCCGGCTGCCTCGTGCTCTCCAGCATCTTCAACCTGTGCAGACGATTCGGCCGATCCCCCACCTCCTGGAAGAAGGCCATGACCGTCCTGATTCACAGGAAAGGAGAGCGAGACGACCCCGGCAACTGGAGACCCATCTCCCTCTGCTCCACAATGTACAAACTATACGCCGGCTGCCTGGCAGCCAGGATCACGGAGTGGGCAACGACCGGGGGAGCCATCAGCCCCGCCCAGAAGGGCTTCATGCCATCAGAGGGGTGCTACGAGCACAACTTCCTGCTCCAGACCGTCACCCAGACGACCAGGAGGGCGCGGAAGCAGTGCGCGATCGCGTGGCTCGACCTGGCCAACGCCTTCGGATCCATCCCCCACCCCCACATCTTCGACACGCTCCAGGAGTTCGGGATGCCAGAGTCCTTTCTCCGCCTGATCCGGGAACTATACGAGGGCTGCAGCACCACCATCCGCTCGGTAGAAGGGGAGACCGCCGAGATACCAATTTGCAGCGGCGTGAAACAGGGCTGCCCCCTCAGCCCGATCGTCTTCAACCTGGCCATGGAACCGCTCCTGCGGGCGATCTCCGACGGCGCCGACGGCTTCGACCTACACGGCGAGAGGGTGAGCGTCTTGACCTACGCGGACGACCTGGTCCTGATCGCGGACGATCCCGAAAGGCTCCAGGGCATGCTCGACACCATCGGAAGAGCCGCGGACTGGACGGGGCTCCGCTTCAATGCCAAGAAGTGCACGTCCCTCCACGTCGACGGGAACAAGAGGGACTCGGTACTGACGACAGAGTTCCTCGTCCAGGGCGAGTCCGTCGTCCCCTTGGCAGAAGGAGAGGCGTACCAGCACCTCGGCATGCCGACAGGCTTCCGCGTCCGGCAGACCCCCGAGGACACCATCCAGGAGATCCTGCAAGACGCCGCCAAGATCGACGCATCCCTGCTGGCGCCCTGGCAAAAAATCAACACCCTCAACACTTTCCTGATCCCCCGCATCGCATTCGTCCTGAGAGGATCCGCCGTGGCAAAGGTGCCCCTCAACAAAGCGGACAACACCATCCGGAAGCTGGTCAAGAGCTGGCTGTCCTTACCCCAGAGAGCCAGCAACGAGATCATCTACATCGCGCACAGGCACGGTGGCGCCAACGGCCCCCGCATGGGGGACCTGTGCGACATCGCGGTCGTCACGCACGCCTTCCGCCTTCTGACGTGCCCGGACACCAAGGTGAAGAACGTCGCGACGACCGCCCTGCACGCAGTCATCGGGAAGCGAATCGGCAGACCCCCCTCCGGCCGGGACGTGGCCACCTTCCTAAGCGGCTCCCTGGACGGCAAGTTCGCCCGGGATGGGGGCGACATCGCCTCGCTGTGGTCCCGCGCCCGCAATGCCACCCGCCGACTGGGGAAGCGGATGGGTTGCCGCTGGGTATGGAACGAGGAACGACGGGAGCTGGGAGTCCTGGTGCCGCGGATCGAGTCGGAGGACAACACCACCATCACCCCCGGCGCCAGGGGCGTACTGGAGAGATCCCTGAAGGCCGCTGCCCACGCACTCTACGTGGACACCCTGAAGAAGAAGCCGGACCAGGGTAAGGCCTTCGAGGTGACCAGCAAGTGGGACTCCAGCAACCACTTTCTCCCCATGGGCAGCTTCACCCGGTTCGCCGACTGGCGGTTCATACACCGTGCCCGGTTGAATTGCGTCCCCCTCAACGGAGCCGTCCACCACGGGAACCGGGACAAGCGCTGCAGGAAGTGCGGATATGCTGCCGAAACCCTGCCCCACGTCCTATGCAGCTGCAAGCCCCACGCCAGAGCCTGGCAACTGCGCCACAACGCCGTCCAGGACCGCCTAGTGAAGGCCATCGACCCACGCCTGGGGCAGGTCGCCGTCAACCGCGCCATCCCCGGCACCGACAGCCAACTGCGCCCAGACATTGTCATCACGGACGAGGTTGGAAAAAAGGTCATCCTGGTCGACATAACGATCCCGTTCGAGAACAGGACCCCGGCATTCCGCGAAGCCCGAGCCCGCAAGCTCGAAAAATACGCCCCCCTGGCCGACACCCTGCGGACAAAGGGCTACGTGGTGCACACCGACGCCCTGCTCGTCGGGGCCCTGGGTGCATGGGACCCATGCAACGAAAGCGTGCTGCGGACCTGTGGGGTGGGCCGTCAGTACGCGCGGCTCATGAGACGCCTAATGGTCTCAGACACTATCCGCTGGTCTCAGGACATATACACGGAACACATAACCGGCCACCGCCAATACCAGGAGTGAGCCGGGGAGACCTCGCCCACCCACAAGGGGAGAGAGACCCATAACCCCCCCCATTTGACCCTATACCCTGAACCATGAACCCACCCAACCTAACTGAACCCCACCACCTGAGGGTCACCCGATAGACCCTCACCGCATATCAGCTGTATCCTGATCCCGCCCACCGCCTACCCCTCCATTGGGGACATCACAGTCCGTATGCGTTATGTGTGCTGCCCAACCCCAAAATACTAACATCCCCCTATACTCTGTATGCCACCCCCAATGACCAACAACTGACGCTTCAAATTGTTTGTATCGTTTATTTTAAATATTCTCTAATAAAATTTTAAATCTCGATTTTATCAGTTTAATATCTGATATACTCTTTATATATCAGATATTAGTGGGGGGAGGGATAGCTCAGTGGTTTGAGCGTTGGCCTGCTAAACCCAGGGTTGTGAGTTCAATCCTTGAGGGGGCCATTTAGGGATCTGGGGCAAAAATTGGGGATTGGTCCTGCTTTGAGCAGGGGGTTGGACTAGATGACCTCCTAAGGTCCCTTCCAACCCTGATACTCTATGATTCTATGATTCTATAACTTTATATACTCTTCATAACTGCTACACGGATGCAACATATCTACCACTGTGGAAAAAAGCTGCTAGGATGCATCCTACTGCTCCTAAAACACAGCCCAAAGCACCGGACACTGCTCCAGGCCGCCACCGGCTCCCAGCCATTGTCCCCGGCCCTGCCCCGGACACCCCTCGGACCACCTGCCTGGGGAGACCTCTTCCTGTGATCCCTAAGCCACAGAGAACCAGCAGCTGCAAGGGAAAGAGCGAGTGCGGACAAGACCCCCCTGGAGATGCTATCGCAGAAAGCTCCCGCAACCCGAGACGAGCCTGCCGGGACATCACCGAGAGGAGGAACATCCACCCCGCTCTCCAGCCGCCGAAAAGTCACCCCGCCGTGGTCTTGCCGCCAGGGAAGCCCAGCGCCGATGGCCAGCCGCAGGGTACCTGCCCCACCGCGCGCCCACCGCAGGGAGCACCGCAGACCAACCGCCGGCAGCTGCGGCCGCTGAGTGCCGCCCCCGCCGCGCCCCAGCCACCGGAGAGCCCCGCTGCCCGACTGCCGCTCCTTCCGCAGGGGGACCGCCCCCTCGTACCGTGTAAGCGCCCCACTAAGCCCCAGTACCTACCCACCGAAGGGGACTCTCCCACGACCCCCCCACCGCCCATGCCACGGGGGGAGCCCTGCCCTACGCCCCGTGGACCCGAGGAACCCCACCACGTGCTCCAGCCGCTGCTGGCGGAGCCGCGGGGGGACCCCTGCCCAGCTTCCTGACTGCCGCTACCTGAGCAGCCCGGGGAGCCCCACCACGTGCCCCAGCTGCCGCTGGCCGAGCCGCCGGGAGACCCCTGCCCCGCTCCCGGGCTGCTGCTGCCTGGACAGCCCGGGGAGCCACGTGGCGCGCTTATGCCGCCGCCCGGGGACCCCTGCCCCAGCGACGCGCTCCGGGCTTCGCCACCCGGGGACCCCTGCCCCGCTCCCTGGCTGCCGCTGCCTGGGCAGCCCGGGGCGCCACGTGGCGCGCCTCCGCCACCGCCGCCCGGGGAGCCCTGCCTCCGCGGTGCACTCCAGGCTCCGCTGCCCGGGGACCCCTGCCCCGCTCCCCGGCTGCCGCTACCTGGGCAGCCCGGGGAGCCACGTGGCGCGCTTCCGCCACCGCCCGGGGACCCCTGCCCTCATGGCACGCTCCGGGCTCCGCTGCCCGGTGACCCCCGCCCCGCTCCCCGGCTGCCGCTACCTGGGCGGCCCGGGGAGCCACGTGGCGCGCTTCCGCCACCGCCCGGGGACCCCTGCCCTCACGGCACGCTCCGGGCTCCGCTGCCCGGTGACCCCCGCCCCGCTCCCCGGCTGCCACGAGACGCCTCCCCTGTCCCCCTGCGGTACCCGGACACGCCCCCTGCCTCCCAGCAGTTCCAACTATCACAGAACGGCTCCCCTGTCCTCCTGCGGTACCCGGACACGCCCCCTGCCCGCCAGCAATCCCCACCGCTGCCAGATGACCCCCCCGACCCCCAGCGGGACACCCCCACTAGAGAAACCCCCGCCACCACTAGCACCCCCGCCCCCCAGGGGACCAGTGGCAACACCGTGTACCTGGTATACCCCCTGGCCGCTGATACGCTCATCTGCCCCATCTGTGCTCCGCCCCGACGTTTCCACCTCCTCGGAGGAGTCACCAGGCACCTGAAGAGATGCCACGGCAAATCCACTGCCTTCAGCTGCGCCCTCTGCAGCCTACCCTTCGAATCGCAGAAGAGGTGCAAGGCGCACCAGGCCAGCTGCAAGAGAGCCCGCACAGGGGCAACCCTGGCTCCGACCTCCCACCCCGGGCCCCGGCCCACTGCTCCTGTGCTGCAAGGAAGCCGGGCTCCCCCGCCGGCCGCTACCCCGAGACCCACCCCAGCCCCCGAGCCAGTGGACCAGGGCCCCACCACTGAGACGACACCTCCCGCGGCGGGAAACGTCGACTGAGCCCCCGCCAGACGGAGACCTACCGCACCCACCGAGGTCGCCCGGAAGCTCTCTGAGCTGAGACGCCTCAGCGCCCTCCCGACGCCCAACCAGCGCGACCCCATCCCAAGAAGGGTCAGCGCCCCGCCACGCGTGGCCGCTCAAAAGCATGCCTCCAGCGGAACCGGCGCCGGCCCCCAGGCCACGCCACGCGCACCAATCGCAGGAAGAGCCAACGCAACCCCCCAACCCGCACCACGAACCCCACCCGCTGAGGACCCGGGGTCCACCCCCCAGGTCACCCTGCGAACTGCTACTGTCAGAGGAGTCGCCGCCACGGCCAGACCGCAGCGCCAGATCCCCACCACCCCCACCCTCAGACAGACTGCTGCGGCCCCAGAACCCATCAGGCCGACCCCTACTACCAGAAGGTCACACGCTCCCATAGCAACCCCCCAGACAGCAGCCACACATGGAAGGCCCGGCATCACCCCCGCACCCATCGACCCGACCCGGCTCCCACCAACAACCAACAGCGACATCACCCCACCGGCGACTACGCCCCAGGACCCAACCGAAAGGTCCCCCGATCCGCAAACAAGACAACCCACCAACCATACCGCAAACCCACTACCCACGCCGACCGAGGAGCCCGAGGGCCAGCGGCCGACAACTAGACCAGTCACGCCCTGGCAGACAGCCTGGATCGAGGAGCTCCAAGCGACAGCCTCCTTCACGGAACTCGACCTGCTCATCGACAGGCTCACCCGCGAGCTGTCCGCAGAGATTGCCTTCAAAAGAACCCCGAACCAAAGGACCACCTGGCCTGCCCACAGACGGCCCGTCCCGCACCGCGACACCAACAACAGGGGAGTCGGAAGGAGGAACACCGGCCGCCGCTACGACCCGGCAGCGGCCTCGAGGGTCCAGAAGCTATACCGGACAAACCGCCTCAAGGCCATGAGAGAGGTTCTAGACGGGCCCCCGTCCTACTGCACGATCCCGCCCGAACGCCTCCACAACTACTTCCAAGGATTGTTCGGCGGCGTGCCCAGGAACGACGCACAGCGCCCGGAGTGCCTCCGCCCCCTGCCCCGCATCACCGACTCGGCCGACCTGGATGCCGACTTCACCCCCAAAGAGGTGATGACCAGGCTCTCCAGAACCAAGAACACCGCACCTGGAAAAGACGGCATCCCCTACAGCCTCCTAAAGAAACGAGACCCCGGCTGCCTCGTGCTCTCCAGCATCTTCAACCTGTGCAGACGATTCGGCCGATCCCCCACCTCCTGGAAGAAGGCCATGACCGTCCTGATTCACAGGAAAGGAGAGCGAGACGACCCCGGCAACTGGAGACCCATCTCCCTCTGCTCCACAATGTACAAACTATACGCCGGCTGCCTGGCAGCCAGGATCACGGAGTGGGCAACGACCGGGGGAGCCATCAGCCCCGCCCAGAAGGGCTTCATGCCATCAGAGGGGTGCTACGAGCACAACTTCCTGCTCCAGACCGTCACCCAGACGACCAGGAGGGCGCGGAAGCAGTGCGCGATCGCGTGGCTCGACCTGGCCAACGCCTTCGGATCCATCCCCCACCCCCACATCTTCGACACGCTCCAGGAGTTCGGGATGCCAGAGTCCTTTCTCCGCCTGATCCGGGAACTATACGAGGGCTGCAGCACCACCATCCGCTCGGTAGAAGGGGAGACCGCCGAGATACCAATTTGCAGCGGCGTGAAACAGGGCTGCCCCCTCAGCCCGATCGTCTTCAACCTGGCCATGGAACCGCTCCTGCGGGCGATCTCCGACGGCGCCGACGGCTTCGACCTACACGGCGAGAGGGTGAGCGTCTTGACCTACGCGGACGACCTGGTCCTGATCGCGGACGATCCCGAAAGGCTCCAGGGCATGCTCGACACCATCGGAAGAGCCGCGGACTGGACGGGGCTCCGCTTCAATGCCAAGAAGTGCACGTCCCTCCACGTCGACGGGAACAAGAGGGACTCGGTACTGACGACAGAGTTCCTCGTCCAGGGCGAGTCCGTCGTCCCCTTGGCAGAAGGAGAGGCGTACCAGCACCTCGGCATGCCGACAGGCTTCCGCGTCCGGCAGACCCCCGAGGACACCATCCAGGAGATCCTGCAAGACGCCGCCAAGATCGACGCATCCCTGCTGGCGCCCTGGCAAAAAATCAACACCCTCAACACTTTCCTGATCCCCCGCATCGCATTCGTCCTGAGAGGATCCGCCGTGGCAAAGGTGCCCCTCAACAAAGCGGACAACACCATCCGGAAGCTGGTCAAGAGCTGGCTGTCCTTACCCCAGAGAGCCAGCAACGAGATCATCTACATCGCGCACAGGCACGGTGGCGCCAACGGCCCCCGCATGGGGGACCTGTGCGACATCGCGGTCGTCACGCACGCCTTCCGCCTTCTGACGTGCCCGGACACCAAGGTGAAGAACGTCGCGACGACCGCCCTGCACGCAGTCATCGGGAAGCGAATCGGCAGACCCCCCTCCGGCCGGGACGTGGCCACCTTCCTGAGCGGCTCCCTGGACGGCAAGTTCGCCCGGGACGGGGGCGACATCGCCTCGCTGTGGTCCCGCGCCCGCAATGCCACCCGCCGACTGGGGAAGCGGATGGGTTGCCGCTGGGTATGGAACGAGGAACGACGGGAGCTGGGAGTCCTGGTGCCGCGGATCGAGTCGGAGGACAACACCACCATCACCCCCGGCGCCAGGGGCGTACTGGAGAGATCCCTGAAGGCCGCTGCCCACGCACTCTACGTGGACACCCTGAAGAAGAAGCCGGACCAGGGTAAGGCCTTCGAGGTGACCAGCAAGTGGGACTCCAGCAACCACTTTCTCCCCATGGGCAGCTTCACCCGGTTCGCCGACTGGCGGTTCATACACCGTGCCCGGTTGAATTGCGTCCCCCTCAACGGAGCCGTCCACCACGGGAACCGGGACAAGCGCTGCAGGAAGTGCGGATATGCTGCCGAAACCCTGCCCCACGTCCTATGCAGCTGCAAGCCCCACGCCAGAGCCTGGCAACTGCGCCACAACGCCGTCCAGGACCGCCTAGTGAAGGCCATCGACCCACGCCTGGGGCAGGTCGCCGTCAACCGCGCCATCCCCGGCACCGACAGCCAACTGCGCCCAGACATTGTCATCACGGACGAGGTTGGAAAAAAGGTCATCCTGGTCGACATAACGATCCCATTCGAGAACAGGACCCCGGCATTCCGCGAAGCCCGAGCCCGCAAGCTCGAAAAATACGCCCCCCTGGCCGACACCCTGCGGACAAAGGGCTACGTGGTGCACACCGACGCCCTGCTCGTCGGGGCCCTGGGTGCATGGGACCCATGCAACGAAAGCGTGCTGCGGACCTGTGGGGTGGGCCGTCAGTACGCGCGGCTCATGAGACGCCTAATGGTCTCAGACACTATCCGCTGGTCTCAGGACATATACACAGAACACATAACCGGCCACCGCCAATACCAGGAGTGAGCCGGGGAGACCTCGCCCACCCACAAGGGGGGAGAGACCCATAACCCCCCCCGTTTGACCCTATACCCTGAACCATGAACCCACCCAACCTAACTGAACCCCACCACGTGAGGGTCACCCGATAGACCCTCACCGCATATCAGCTGTATCCTGATCCCGCCCACCGCCTACCCCTCCATTGGGGACATCACAGTCCGTATGCGTTATGTGTGCTGCCCAACCCCAAAATACTAACATCCCCCTATACTCTGTATGCCACCCCCAATGACCAACAACTGACGCTTCAAATTGTTTGTATAGTTTATTTTAAATATTCTCTAATAAAATTTTAAATCTCGATTTTATCAGTTTAATATCTGATATACTCTTTATATAACTTTATATACTCTTCATAACTGCTACACGGATGCAACATATCTACCACTGTGGAAAAAAGCTGCTAGGATGCATCCTACTGCTCCTAAAACGCAGCCCAAAGCACCGGACACTGCTCCAGCCCGCCACCGGCTCCCAGCCATTGTCCCCGGCCCTGCCCCGGACACCCCTCGGACCACCTGCCTGGGGAGACCTCTTCCTGTGATCCCTAAGCCACAGAGAACCAGCAGCTGCAAGGGAAAGAGCGAGTGCGGAGAAGACCCCCCTGGAGATGCTATCGCAGAAAGCTCCCGCAACCCGAGACGAGCCTGCCGGGACATCACCGAGAGGAGGAACATCCACCCCGCTCTCCAGCCGCCGAAAAGTCACCCCACCGTGGTCTTGCCGCCAGGGAAGCCCAGCGCCGATGGCCAGCCGCAGGGTGCCTGCCCCACCGCGCGCCCACCGCAGGGAGCACCGCAGACCAACCGCCGGCAGCTGCGGTCGCTGAGTGCTACCCGCGCCGCGCCCCAGCCACCGGAGAGCCCCGCTGCCCGACTGCCGCTCCTTCCGCAGGGGGACCGCCCCCTCGTACCGTGTAAGCGCCCCACTAAGCCCCAGTACCTACCCACCGAAGGGGACTCTCCCACGACCCCCCCACCGCCCATGCCACGGGGGGACCCCTGCCCTACGCCCCGTGGACCCGAGGAACCCCACCACGTGCTCCAGCTGCTGCTGGCGGAGCCGCGGGGGGACCCCTGCCCAGCTTCCTGACTGCCGCTACCTGAGCAGCCCGGGGAGCCCCACCACGTGCCCCAGCTGCCGCTGGCCGAGCCGCCGGGAGACCCCTGCCCCGCTCCCGGGCTGCCGCTGCCTGGACAGCCCGGGGAGCCACGTGGCGCGCTTATGCCGCCGCCCGGGGACCCCTGCCCCAGCGACGCGCTCCGGGCTTCGCCGCCCGGGGACCCCTGCCCCGCTCCCCGGCTGCCGCTGCCTGGGCAGCCCGGGGCGCCACGTGGCGCGCCTCCGCCGCCGCCGCCCGGGGAGCTCTGCCTCCGCGGTGCACTCCAGGCTCCGCTGCCCGGGGACCCCTGCCCCGCTCCCCGGCTGCCGCTACCTGGGCGGCCCGGGGAGCCACGTGGCGCGCTTCCGCCACCGCCCGGGGACCCCTGCCCTCACGGCACGCTCCGGGCTCCGCTGCCCGGTGACCCCCGCCCCGCTCCCCGGCTGCCACGAGATGCCTCCCCTGTCCCCCTGCGGTACCCGGACACGCCCCCTGCCTCCCAGCAGTTCCAACTATCACAGAACGGCTCCCCTGTCCTCCTGCGGTACCCGGACACGCCCCCTGCCCGGCAGCAATCCCCACCGCTGCCAGATGACCCCCCCGACCCCCAGCGGGACGCCCCCACTAGAGAAACCCCCGCCACCACTAGCACCCCCGCCCCCCAGGGGACCAGTGGCAACACCGTGTACCTGGTATACCCCCTGGCCGCTGATACACTCATCTGCCCCATCTGTGCTCCGCCCCGACGTTTCCACCTCCTCCTCGGAGTCACCAGGCACCTGAAGAGATGCCACGGCAAATCCACTGCCTTCAGCTGCACCCTCTGCAGCCTACCCTTCGAATCGCAGAAGAGGTGCAAGGCGCCTGGGGAAGCGGACGGGTTGCCCCTGGGTATGGAACGAGGAACGACAGGAGCTGGGAGTCCTGGTGCCGCGGATCGAGTCGGAGGACAACACCACCATCACCCCCGGAGCCAGGGGCGTACTGGAGAGATCCCTGAAGGCCGCTACCCTTATAAGCTCACTATAACATTACTGTAACAATTACTATAACATCACTATAACAACCATGCTCAGTGCATCATGAGCCTTCCAAAGACACCCAACATGACAAACTTTGCATTGGATACTACACAATCATTTTATAAAGATGAACATGGGGGTATAGGGTGTCTCCTGAGGTACAGAGCGTCACACCTTCCATCTTTGTTTACTGCAAGAGGGTTAGTCACTAACTCTCTAGAAGGCAGTTTGTTGTTACTTGGCATCCAGCCATTAAGGCCTTGAGGCAGCGTGCCTCAGTTTCCCCATTCACACACAGCAAACCAGGGTATTTTTCATGGTTTCTCTGCTGTGATAAGGTTTACACATATAACCTGTTTACACATATTAATTGAAAAGTAGCATTAAGATTTAACATCTGTGTTGAAATTCTTATCCCCAAAACTTAACATTAATACCAACATTTTTATCACAGATGGGCGTTTACAAGTAGCTTTAGAATACCACACCCTCTGTTCAGTTAGTGTAGTTTGAGGTTGCTTTGTTCATTACCCATGGTGTCCTTTGACTCTCTCCCATGTAATCAGTCACTGGTTTCTCTTTCCCTGCAGTGTTTCCCTTTGTGTGGGCTCTTAATTGAACCATGTTTCTGGCATTTTGATATCTCAGGGTCTGGCAAGATAAGGGTCTGGGGGGATCCTGCACATTGGCTGGCCCTTTGGGGAGCGGTCTCCCAACCCCAGGACTGTACATATATAGGAAATCTAGCTCCCCTTTTGGGGTTACCGTGTTCCCCCCCTCCCAGCACTGAGTCCTTCCCTGCCCCCTAGAGGGCTGTGATCTGTGCACTCTGGGCTAGGTGTGTTTATCCTTTGATCAGCTGCACCTCTTCCCAGCAACTTTCCCAAAACTTAGGGTGACCAGATGTCCCGATTTTTGGGTCTTTTTCTTAAATAGGCTCCTATTACCCTTCACCCCCTGTCCTGATTTTTCACATTTGCTGTCTGGTCACCCTACCATAACTGCTCCCTGTCTCACCAGCCTGGGGGAAAACACCCCCTTCTCTGTCAGGTGGGTCACTTGTATTCTGGCAAACTACCACCTGGCAATTTCCTGGTCTCAACTCCCCTGCTGTTACGGGTGTTGGAGCTGCATCTTCATATAAAGAGACACAATTACTTTCCAAAAACTTATCAGAAATAGCATCCTGGAAAATTGGGACATGGATTGGGGTAACCTCCTCCACCCCTTCCTCTGTCCCTGAGAAGTCAGCTGTGTGATTGCTCCCCTCCAGGAGGTCAGTTACACAGTTCCTTCTCAAAACCTGGGTCACAGGCTGAGTGCCTGGGTGCACAGATACTGACCCAGCCATCCTCCGAGTGTCCTGAGACTCCTGCCCCAAGGGACTAGCGAGGGGACATTCCTGTACCCCCACTATTCCTTCCCCAGTTGCCTCCTCTGGGCCCCCTCCTTCAGCTGCACGACTCTGACGGCTAACAACTGGGACAGTTTCCTTAATCACTGACAACACCTCTCCTGCCCCGAGGGCATGTTGCCTTCTGCTGGAAAGGAGCTAGTCTCAGCCCCTCCCATACTTGGAAGCACCCTACTTGTGGTGTTGCCTCCAGCTGCAGTGCAAAAGTTGGTCTCAGCTACCCTCCCCCCTGGAAGCATGTGGCTCCCCCCAGCTGCAGAGGAATCAAGAAGTTTCTCTCCCATTCTCTAAGCAGTTCCTGAGACCTTTACCCTTTCCTTCAGGGGTCCCAGCATTAAATTCCCTCCTGCTGCAGGCAAATGCTTTAACCTGAGCTAGATGGAAAAAATCGTTACCCAGGAGCAGGAGGTTTTCCATCCCCCTCTCCAGTCAAAACACTTTCCAAACCTTCCCAAGCCACATGGATTTTATCTCATGGTATAAGGAATCAGCTTTCGCCCACCCCCACAATCTCTGCCATTTGGCCAGGCACCATACTGGCTTTTGGGACCACACACTGCTTAACCAGAGAGATCTGGGCCCCTGTATCCCTCTGCCCCAAGTTTTACCTGCCATCAATTTGGACAGCCTTAATTAACCTGCTCCATATGTGGATCTGTAGAGGCTAACCTCACAGAACCAATATGATAGGTTTCAATTGCTTGCAGGGTTTCTGTGGAGAGGACAGCAGAACTAACACGAGCTATTGTTTGCCTGCTTCCTCCTAGCACAGGGCATTTATTCCTCCTGTGATCAGGGGAATTACACTGATAGCACCTTCTGGGCTTTAGGATCCCAGCCCCCTTCTCTCTTCCAAGGGACAAAGTGGGATCCTCCCTTCCCAGCAGTTTTAAACCCCTCTTTCTGTGGCCTGCCCTCAATAGATGCCTGATTCTGTTTGAAGGTATCAGCTAAAATCGCCATCTCCTCCACAGACTTTACATCTTTTTCCCATAGACACTGCTTCACATCAGCCTTACATATGCTCATATTGCACCACAAACACACACTACAGCCAAACTCAGCCCAGGGTTGTTCCTCCTTCACTTGGCGATCCCCCTCACAGAACTCAGGTTAGCTGTTCCTGGTCTCTAGCTGCTCTGATCGCTTAGGAGCAGGGTTTTTAAAGCCTTGTTCTCCCTGAGGAGCCCCACCCCCTGGTTAGGGGTTGATAGGTGCTAAAAGGCTTGGCCATCAAAGTCTCGTTAAGACTTTGCAGGAGCCTTTCAACTCAGAGGCCTAATACGAATAAGCTACAGCTAACTAACCCAAAGAGAAGAGTTACAAATGAATGAAAACCATACCCCTATTACAAACAAAATGTTAACATAGACAACACAATAATTTTCTTTGCTGTTTTTCAACTATGACGTGTACCATTCCTGGAGATACTGCAGTACCAGGTAAAAGCATGGAGTAGCTGGAGCAAGCTCCTATTCCTTCTCTCTGTTCCAAAAATTCATTTAATATCTAGTCCTCAGGTAGAGGATGTGTACTGATAAGAACCGATTTAAATTTTTTATAAAAGCTAATGTTAAAATTATCTAAAACACAGCATAATAAAAAAAGTTTCTGATCATTAGGGTATGCTTAAATTATCCAAAATAGCAAGTTTGGTTTAAAAAGTAATAAAATGCTATAATTCATAATCTGCCCTATGAGTTGTGGTTTTTGGGGTTTTTTTTAGATTATGCTGTGTTTTTCTACTCTCCCTTTGATTGTTGAACTCCCTCTACCCAGCCCCACTAGGTGTCTGGGACAATTAAAAGTTGCCTACTTACTGTCCCAAATTTAATTGGGTACGAGTTTGGCATCCGCTTCAGGAGCGCTCACCCCCCAGATGCCTCTTCCCTGACCAGTAATTAACCCTGTCCCCTGAGCCTGCTCCTAAATTCAGTACCCGCCCTTCAGTTCAGTCACCCCCCATCCCCCAATTCATCCCCACCTAGCCTCACCTCAGCTCTTCCTGAGGGTGTTCGATTTCACACGCTGGCTGGTGCAACTGGGCTCTTTACTCATTTCTTCCCCCTCCCCTCTTGTGAGACCAGTGAGTGGGGGAGAGAGACTCTGCCAGCTTCTGGCAGGGCTGACCTTCACAAGGCAGTTGGAGCATCTTGTATCATCGCCAGACAAGCTCCTTGACCGTCCGAAATCCTCCCGCTCGTGAAAAGCTCATGAGAGCTGGCGCTGGCGTTCCTATGTCAGCCCCATCTCAATTGCCACTGTGCAGGGACATAGGGAGTGGGGGCAGAGTGGCCCTGATGCCGTTGTGGTCTGAGCAGCTCAGGTAACAAGAGTGTATTAGAGCAGCCCTGAGGCACAGCAGAGTTACGGCTGCGGTAGGTGTGGCAGTTGGACTGAACTCCCCTGCCAGGCATCAGAGGGATGTCAGAGATGATGTCACAATACTGGTTCTATGGGGTGGGTGGACGGGGGGGGGGGCTGCAGGATGCCATTGGGGAAATCAGGGGGCAGGTTGTGGTGGTCCCTAGGCCCTGCGGCTACAGTCCAGTAGTATCCCAATAGGAAGGGGGAGGATATCTCTCAACTAGCAGGGGGAGCCCTAGCAGGAATCAGCTTTCTATGTGCTGCTACTGCCCCTTTAAATGACAGCGCCTTCTGCCCTCGGCCTTGTGAATGACAGAATTTCTGTCCACTAGAAGGGAGGGACGCGACCGGTCACCGGGATTGACGTCTACAAGGATCCAATAGATTGAGCGGACGCCGAGGTCACCTATCGCTGATTGGCTGTGGCTCGGAGTATAAAAGGGGGAGAGGAGGCGGGCGCGCTCCCTTTTCTTTCCCGGAGCTCTCGTGGGAGGTGGGTGTCTGGGGTGGGGGCGGCCCGCGGGGGCCTCGGCCGCACTGAGCCCCCGGCCGGGCAGGAGATCGCGGGGATCCGGGCGGGAGATCGCGGGGATCCGGGCGGGTCGGCCTTACCCCGGGGCTTCCCGGCGTGCTGGGCCCCGCCGCGGCTGTCGCTAGGCCTCGGGCCTGGCCACGCGGGGCCGGCTCAGCAGCGGGGCAGGGACACGGGGCCGCGCTGCGCGCTTCCCGTGTGGGGCACCCGCCCCCCTCCCCTCAGCGCGGGGTTGGAGGGAGCCGGGGGTGCCCGCGGCCCATAGACACTCCCTGGCTGGTGCCGGGGACACAGACTCTGTAGGGTTCTCAGTTCCCCGGGGGAATCCCACAGCGGCTCCGTTTTATAAAACCTTCAAACAGTCTCCGCCTTAAGCCCCGCTTTAGCGTGGGGGGCGCCGCGGCATCCCCTTATCAGGCGGGGGAAGGGAGGCCAGGGGATAGGCTGTGGCTGCGGTGATCTGGCTGAACCCTGGTTTCCCAACCGTGTCTCCTGCAGGTAACAGCTTGTCTTTAAACCCTTCGTGGCAATCCTTGGACGCACCGTCGAGATGCCCAGGGAAGACAGGGCTACGTGGAAGTCCAACTATTTCCTGAAAATCATTGTAAGTGTCTCCCTGGGGTTGGGGGGGTTTCTAGATCCTCTGGACCAGGAGCTGGGGCTGGGATGGGCTCTTGTCACTCATGGCTCAGTCTGCCCTACACTTGCCAACGCGCCCCCTAGGTTAATCCTAATGCACTCTAGATCCGTGGTGGCACATGTGGAGCCACAGACTGGATGGGGTTGTTGTGTTAGACAGCAAGGCAGGAGCCAGCCTCATCGTTAGCACCGAGCTGCAGTTTGCAGAGGTTACATGGTCAAGGGGGAGCACGCTATGCTGGGACTGTGGGTCTCCCTACGCTCTAGCTCCATACTGTGATTAGTGGTTGTTGTAGCAATTTGCTCAATTGTATACCAATGAGGTGCAGCCCTCAGGCTCCTGGAAAGTTGCCAGTGAAGCTGCTGATTGGGCAAAACCTGAGTAGCACTATTACAGCTAGATATAGAGCAGTGGTCCCCAAACTTTTCGGTCATGCTCCCCTCTTACCCTGTCTGCCCCTTCCCCCCCCTCTCCCCGGCTGAGCCAGATTGGGGGTGGGGTGGAGTAACATGGATGGGGCAAGGGGGCCTCAGCTAAGGGCAGGAGTGGAGCTCTAGCTGAGGCTAGCAGCCGGAGCACTGGGCTAGGAGTGGAGCTGGGTGGCGCTCCCTTCCCAGCCCCCTGTGGGAGCTGGCCTGGGCCTTAGCCACGCTCCCCCAAACGTTCCTCTGTGCCCCTGGCCCCTCAGTTTGGGTACCTCTGATGTAGAGCCTGGTAGTCCACATTCCTCACTGGTGGCTGCTGTTATGCGACTCTGAAGACTTTTCTAGATGTTGCATCCAAATTTCATCAGAAGGGTTCTCAGTAGGCTCCTTCAAGTGAGCTTTGAAATAGACACTTGCACAGCTGTTGTCTCTCTTACAATGAATATACTAGCCAGTGGCAGGTTTTTGAACATTTTAAAAGGAATTGGGAAGCCTGAGTAAGACCCCAGAACACTTGGATTTGGAAAGAATTAAACCATGCTACTGAGAACGGAGTCCACTGCAATCACAAATCATTCAGAAGAGCCCTGTAAATGTTAGTGCTGCTTCCGGGTTGAATATAATTTGTATTTTTAATGACTCAATATGTTCTGTAGCAGTGAGATACTGTTCACAGTGACTGTGTAAGCAAAAGTAGCATCTGCAAAAGAGCCACACATCCAAGTCTCCGTAACGGAGAGCATTACCAAGTTGTTGACTCTTTACAAGGGATACTTTCAGAGAAACTGCATTAACGTTTTTACAGGCATAAGCATCACATCTCCGTTAAGCTCCTGGTACGTCCTGACTGCTTTATTTGGAGGGTTGAAATACATCTCATTTAGCATGTTTGTCTCCCTTAAATGTGCCTTGGGACTCCTTTATTTCCTCTCTGAGGGTCATCAGAGAGCTGCTGGTATGTAATTTTTTTCAGAAAGAATTGCACTCTGCATTTTCTGTAGTATTGGGTTGGCAGCATTGTAACCATATGTTTTAAGCAATGGCTCCCTGTCAACCTAAAGAGACTGAAAATTGTCACGTCGGGGTTGGTTTGGAGACTTGAGGGGAAAAGGGAGAAGTACCCCCAGAATGGCAGATAGTGGGACAGTTTATTTGATTAGTGCACATACTGGTTGCTGACTGGAATGTGTACCAATGTCAGCTGTTTAAGAGCCCTAGTGAGGTGACAGGGTTTTTTGGTTGCTTTGGGACAGGTTCTGGTTGGTAACATTGGGTCAGATTTCTCAGCTTAGCATGCGGTAGCTCCCATTTATGCACCTAAATGGAGTTAGTGGGTGCTAAGCACTTGTGGGAATCTGGCCATTTCGTTAAGGTGCCTAAATGGGGCCTACTGTTACTCTATACCCTGGTCTAGGTTTCTTTGTAAAACTCATTTATTCTTTCTGTAGCAACTCCTGGATGATTATCCAAAATGCTTCATCGTGGGAGCAGACAATGTAGGATCCAAACAAATGCAGCAGATCCGCATGTCCCTGCGTGGGAAGGCTGTCGTGCTGATGGGGAAGAACACCATGATGCGCAAGGCTATCCGTGGTCATCTGGAGAATAACCCTGCTCTGGAAAAGTGAGTAAAATAGTGTGATTCCACACTCTGCTTCCTGGGGAAGACTGTGTGTTCTCTGGAGGAGTGAAACTGAATGGTGCTTTCTTTTCTCCAGGCTGTTGCCTCATATCCGTGGGAATGTGGGCTTTGTGTTCACCAAGGAGGATCTGACTGAGATCCGGGACATGCTGTTGGCTAACAAGGTAAGGGAGGAGGACGCTATTGTTATAGTGTGTCAACTCAGGGAGGTCTTGGGCCTGATCTGAAGGAAAGAGAGAGTGTAACACTGAGCATTCTCTGAGGATGAGAGATTTTAGAAGGGAGCAAGAACTGGGAACCAGGCATTTCCTGTGTTGGACTCCAAGCACTGCCACTGACTTGCTGTGACCTCAGTTTCCCCATGTGAATAATTGGGAGATGCCGATCTCACAGAAGTGCTATGAGGATGAATTAGTGTCTGTACAGTACTGTCTGAAAGCCAAGCATTATTCTCTTCTTGCACTGTCATGTTAGGTGCCAGCTGCTGCTCGAGCTGGTGCCATTGCCCCTTGTGATGTCACTGTGCCAGCCCAGAACACTGGTTTGAGTCCCGAGAAGACCTCCTTCTTCCAGGCTTTGGGCATCACCACGAAGATCTCCAGGGGTACCATTGAAATCCTGGTGAGTGCAGAGCAAAATTCAGTGTGCTGCTAGCAAGTGAAAGGTCATTCACAGCTTTTTAGCTGCTCCTATATGCTGGATGGCCCTGGTTGGACAGTTTGGCAATTCCACTGAAGTTGGGACTGTAGCTAGTTCATCCCTACATCCCCATGTCTTGTGCTGCTTTCCATGGCACAAGATTGATCCCCACCTTCTATTGAGGACTTTGGAGGCATGTCTCTAAAGCATCTTAAAAGGAAAATAGCAGAGTAATGTGACAACAGTAGGACATTGCATGACAAAGAAATCCTAATCAAATAGGAAGCTGTCAGAGAAATTGGGCTGGGTAAGTTCTTTCTGCCTCTTGCCAAGCTAAGTGGGAGGGTTGTCTAAGCAGCTGATCTCCCATCCCTAGCCTCTCAGATGCCTTTACCTGATGGCAAAGCAGGTCTGATTTGCTGACTGAGAGCCTGCAAATGCCCTCATCAGTGGCCCACTCATTCATCTATATGATTTCATGCTGTAATTGAAGCGTAAGTCATGGGCTTGTTGCAGGAATGTCTGGGTGAGGTTCTCCGGCCTGTGTTGTGGAGGTCAGACCAGATGACCATAATGGTCCTATTTGGCCTGAAGAAGTGGGTTTTTTACCCATGAAAGCATATGCCCAATTTAATCTGTTGGTCTTTAAGGTGCCACCGGACTACTCGTGGTTTTTGAGGATACAGACTAACACAGCTACCCCTCTGCTATTTGGCCTTAAAATCTCTCCCAGCAGCCCTCTCTCTTGTAAAACACTCTTGGAGGGGGGGAACCTGCTTACATGGAAGAGCAGCATTGCCAGTCTCCTGCCCCTGCTTAGGCTTGGGAGGCCAGTGCTTTCCCTCCCTGTGAAATACAGCGGGTGTGGTGGCAAAGGGGAGCTGTGTGAGGACCTGGACTGGTATTTCACTGTGGGGCAATTTGAGGCATAAGTTCCTTGCTCTCTTGTCATTCTTAGAGGGAGGGAAAGTGGGGCCTGAGGCTGCTTCTGAAGGCCTGGTGCTTATCGGGTTACTACAGTTCAGGTACATCTAGATAGTGGCTTAGGGTTGGCAGTATTCTCATGTACTTGGAAGAGTTGGGAAAATAAAAGGGATAACTTCTGCTAACTAATGGTGTAGGTAATAGTGCATGTTCAATAATATGAGAGAGGAATTTCAAGCCCAAGTCTGTTAGTTTTGGCAAAGGGTTTTTGAAAAAAGATGAGTCCCTGAACAGTTTCAAGAAAGGTGGGGTTTTGAAAGGCTTATCAGTGAGTATCGATCCATTTTTGACAAAACTGCCGTCACAAATTCAGACTATTTAGGTTACTGCTGCTTTGTGAGGAATAGTAAGTATAAAGATTAAGACTCCTATAAAAACTCTGACATCTTAACTGCAGTGGTGTTACTGCTCTACCTTAAGTAATCTTTAAAGCCAGATGTCTAGTTTGACTCCTGTGGAGAAGAAGGGTTTAGTTCCTTCTAGCTGGGCACACCTGTACTTTGGGTATGAGAAACTCTGGTTTGAGTGTCTAATGGGACAGCCTAGGTCTAGATGATGTGTTAAGTGTAGCTGATTCCATTTGCAGGTCTCATAATTATGGACCTCGCTTTGAAATGCGCCGACTGCTGGGTGAGCTGCTCCTCACACTTCACACAGATTGCTCAGCTGAGCTTTGAACTTGTTTTTGATACAGAATCATTTGTGGGTCTAACTCCTTCAGTCCCATCTACAGATGTTTGTAATGTGAAGTTGAACCTTGTTGCGTCTCTATGCCTGAGTTTCCCTGTAGCAGTTCGTTGCTCACTTGTCCCTCTTTGACTCTCAGAGTGATGTGCAGCTGATCAAGACTGGCGATAAAGTGGGAGCCAGCGAAGTGACCTTGCTGAACATGTTGAATATTTCCCCATTCTCCTTTGGGCTGATTATCCAGCAGGTGTTTGACAACGGCAGCATTTACAATCCTGAAGTGCTGGACATCACCGAGGAGACTCTGCACAGACGCTTCCTGGAAGTAAGAGCTGCTTGCCTATGATGTATGCCATGTCTACTGTATTCCATGTAGTTATGGGGACAGTTTAAGTGCTTGGTATCTAATCTGAAGTTCAGGGTCTGTGTGTGTCTGTGTGTGTAACAAGGTTCTTGGCCTGGCATGGTCCCTTTAAACCTGGTCTGCCATTTCATTGCACTCCAGAGTTGGGAGATCCGGATGCAAGTGTGTGTCAGCCTGCTGGCTAGCACCCCAATTTTCCCAAGGCGTTTTGATGTTCCCCATCACCTTTGGAAAATAGGGGTAGTGCGAATCATGGCTTTACCAGTCAGTAGTGTTCTTGGTGGGTTGTATCATGCATCCCTGAATGCTGGGAATTTTGATTTGCAACATGGATGTGTTTTCTATTGGGAGCCAACAAATTGGAACATCGCTATCAGTTATGTATGAAATGCAGAGAATACAAAATCCGGAAACACCTTGTAACAAGTGTTAAAGGTATGTGGTTAAGGCTGCCTCTTGTTTGTCTCCTTTGCCAGAACCAGGCAATTCTCTTACCCATAGTACCCTTTATTACGCTTGCATATATTGTTATTGATGGTTGTGTTTACTTGCAATGTAATTCTCAGAGCTGAATGCTTGGAGTTTTTCTTTCCCTCTTCCCCAGGGTGTTCGTAACGTAGCTAGCGTTTGTCTGCAAATTGGCTACCCAACCATCGCTTCTGTGCCTCACTCCATCATCAATGGGTACAAGCGAGTTCTAGCTGTGGCTGTGGAAACTGACTACACCTTCCCACTGGCTGAAAAGGTAAAGTATGAGCTACACAGACTGGAATAGATCGTTCGCTGACTCAAAGCTCACAAACTAGTCTTTGAGCATGAGCCCTTAAAGATCTAGACGGTTGTATGTTCAAGATCTGCACTGAAAAGAGGGCAGTGTGAAGTGCATGTAACTGCATTGCAGCCAGGGGGAATTCCTTGCTTTGTGGAGGTTCAGTTCAATCCTAGGCGCAGCTTACTGGCAAGGAGGGTGGGGAGTGTGCTTTCTGAGAGCATCCCTGGTCCTCTTCTCATATGATAAGGCAACATTGCCTTCCTCTGTTGGTTGTCTTCAGTTTGTTTGTATAATGCATCCCTTGGGTTGCTGGCAAGTTGTTCGCATGGCCTTTGGGGTCCCTGCTCTTAATTCCTGTGGAGACCCACTAATACACCATCTGCTTTCAGTCTGGCAATAGGATAGTAGATGTCAATTGTGACCTGTTTGTTCCCTGAAATTACTATATGCTTTTATCCTCTTACAGGTAAAGGCCTTCCTAGCTGACCCCTCAGCCTTTGTGGCTGCTGCCCCTGTGGCAGCTGAAGCTGCAGCTCCTGCTGCTGCTGCTCCAGCCAAAGAGGAAGTAAAGGAGGAATCAGAGGAGTCTGACGAGGACATGGGATTCGGTCTCTTTGACTAACCTCTGCCACACACTAACTAACCATTTTCATCAACTGGTTTAATTAGAGAAATAAAGTGCTATTTTACACCCCCTGTTGTGTGTTTATCTTGGGGGGTGGGAGGAATCATCATGCATGAATTTTCCATTGGTGTGAAACTTAACATATGGATTTTGATCCTAAAGATGTACTTTTTTTGATCTTGCCTTCAGTCATAAACACTTACCAAAACAGCCATAAAATAATTTCAAGAAACCTTCAAATAACTTTCCCCTGCAGTGAGAGCAAGAGGGATCCACACATATCAAATACTAGTCATGTCACTTAATGAATTCTGCCTTGGCTACACTGGAATGTTAATGTGAATTTAAAGTGCAAGAGATATTCCAGAATCACTCTTGTGTGGACGCTAGAGTTATTCAGTTGTATAGACAAGCCCTTAGGCTAGCAGGACTTGAGCTCATGTACTAAAAATAGCAGTGGCTCAGGCTCTCCATTTTTAAACCCCCCTGGGTCTGAGCTCAAGTGGCTAGCCTGAGTCTCTGCTGGAGGCATGAGGCACAACAAATATGCTCAATGAATCATTGAGAACTACAGGCAAATAAGCAGGGTCCCTGCCCTGAGGAGCAGTCTACATTAAACCGAATACACAATAAAAACTAAGTCCATGGATGACAAATTAGGTAAGTGATGAGCGGATCAATTTAGAGACCAGGTCTTACAAGGTTTAATAGGCTGCCTGTTGCAGCTTTGGAGCTGTCTTTATGGGGCCAGCAGTGGAACATTCTCAATTGCTGGTGTCACCCTAGCTTCTAGAACTTGATTGCTCTGGTGAGCTTCAAATTCTGCTGTAAGATTTAGCAATTCAACAGTATGTTTTTGTTTTGCTGCCAAGTTAGGCCAGGCGTGTCCTGTATTTTATGAAAAATGAGCTGTTGGTGATTTTTGGTGCTGTGAGTCAATCACTGTTCTGGACCAACTGAGTTTTCATTGTGTAAGACACAGGCTGAAATGTTAAGCCAAAACAAATGCCTGATTTTCAGGGTTGTAGAATGCCACTCCTTTTAATTCAATGAGAATTGTGGGTGATCATCACTTCTGAAAAATGACCCCCATATGGGTCTGACTGGATTTAGGTGCATAACTTTTCTGTGCTTGAGTTTTGATACTAGGTTAAAATAATTGTTTCTTAATGGCCTAACCTACAACTGCTATATAGGAAGCTGTCCATTTTCCGAGTGTTGTTGTCATCCTGGGACAGGGTGCTCCCTGTGCTGTTAATTACCTGCTTTCTAATCCAAAAATCTGCCTTCCTTGGTGATTTTAGACAAGACACTGCACCCTTCTGCAGAAAGAGTTGACCTTTACCCAGATGTGAAGATGGATTAAACTTTTACAGCAGGGACTGCCTTTTATGTTGGCACTGGCAGCACTGTGCACTACAGGAGCCGGATCTAGGACTAGGTGCAACTCCACACCAGCCATTGAAGAGGGCTCGTATTGCTACAAAGTCAATATCTGCCTTCCAGCCCCTGAGCATCTCCGCGGATAACGGAGGAACCATCGGGCAGGGAGCGGCTTGCCCGCTTGTGCTCGTTCACAGGGCCCCGGCTGCCCTGGTCAAATCCCCCCGGGCGGACGCTGGGTTTCCTTGCCCCAAGCGACCGCTGTGTGCCCGGCGCTGCAGCTGGGGGATGCTGGGGGGCTGTCTCGGACATGACGAGCTCCTGAGCCCTCGCCGGGGCCGCCGCAGGACCTAGCCCCGCTCACTCGGAGCCAGGCCCCGACCTACGGGGCTCTCTATAGCCACGCGCTCCACCTGCTGGCCGGGTCTGCGCACGACCCGGAACGGAACCTCGTAGTGCTTCCGGGGTCAGGCCGGCGCGATGGCGGCCGACACGCAGGTGAGTGCGGGGGGCTGGGCCCAGCGGTGGGGCGGAGGCGGCTCAGGACACAGCCGCTCTCGCGGGCCCCGCTCCGGGGCCGGCTGTCTCCGAGGCCCGGTTCCTTAGCTCGGCCCCTCTCAGGCGGCCGCGTCACGGGGATCCGGCCCCTGTCACCGGGAGACGGGACGTGGCAGTCGCGTCAGCCCCGGGCGCCGACCCGTAGCCAGCCCCGCGTGCTCTTCCCGAGCAGCCAGCGCGGGCCCGTCCCCTTCTCGGCCCCGTTCGCAGCCCGGCTGCGCCCGCGCCAAGCTCTCGCCTGCCCCAGGCAGCCTCGTGTCGCGGTACGAGCCCGGCCCCGCCGCGGAGTCCGGCCTGGCCGCCCAGCGGGTCGGAGCAGCCGCGGCGCCTCGCCCTGCGCGGGGGATGGGACGGGAGGCGTCCGTCGCGTCGTCTGTGTCCGTGGGGGACGGGAGTTGTCTGAGCTTCAGAGCCGGCGGGATGAGCCTTTCTCTCCCGCTGGGCCAGGCTCGGGGGGCGGAGGTCGGGGCTAGCCCAGCGTTTAACATCAGTGTTAAAAAGACCCCTATCAAGTTGAAACTTACTCACTTTGCAGAAAAAACAATCCGTTCTGGGCACCACCCCCGCCACTGAGACCCTCGGTCAGTTTTTGTGGTTCTACAGTCACGTTGTTGTATCTTGTAAACACATGTTTTTGTTGCCCTCTAAAACCTTCACACAAACAGGAGAGGCAATTGACTGCTTCTGTAAGGGAACTAGTGAAACTGACTATATGGAGAGACCTATTAAAAGTATAAAGTGAAAAATATCGATAAATATTTTCTCTAGTTTTCCAGTTTCCCTGGTCTTGAGTGCTATTTGGAATATGAATAGGTTTAAAAAAATTCAGTAAATGTTCTTTTAATGGCAAAAAGCGCTGTCCCTAATACACTGAAAAAAATGATGTACATAATAAAGAATGTATTCCTATTTAATTATATGGGATATTTCAGTAAAACGTGTGCATGTGCTCACATGCATGCTCAGCTATTTTTTAGGTGGAATCAGAACTGCTCCACTTTGTGTCAGACCCTATTGTATGTCTAACAGCTAATGAAGATTTATCAAGTGGTATGGGCTTAGGCTTTAGGAGCAGGAGAGTGAGTTCTGTCCCCCATATTGCAGTGAAATTATATATAGCTCTGATGTGCAGAAGAGTGACAACCATACAGTTCTTAGCGGATTTGTTACAATATTTTCCTGTTTTCGCTATATTCTTGTGGTGATGCACTTTCCACTATTTTATGGAGGTTGTGTCAGAGAGCCCCTCCAAAGTCGGGTCTTATCTGCCTTGATATGTATATGTTTAGACCTTACTTTTTCATGGAACTTTTTGTCTTGTATAATTTACTAACACATGTATGTCTATATAAATCTTAATAAAAAGAACAAGCAGTGGTGCATGAGAACTTTGCACAGTGACTCCTCATCACTGAAGTTGCATGAATGGTAAAAACTGTCCATTCCTAAATTAGTGGATCAATTGGGAACCACTGGAATATAATGCAGATTTTATTCCAAGTGTCAGAAAACTGAGGTGTATTCCTTCTAAATAGCTGTCACACCTATATATGGTCAATCAGCATCAGTACCTACTAGACATTTTGGGTTTGTCTTTAACAATGGAAAGTTTTCTTTAAAATAATTTCTCACATGTTCGTACTTTAACTGGTAGGCTGACGAACAGTTAATATTGATGACTACCATCACTCGACAAATTCTGCAGGTTGCTAGCCAGATTTACGCTACCTTTTGCCCATCCTTGGAGAGAGGCATGGGAATGAGGATAGCTGAGTTGGAGGAAAGGGGAGGTAGGAATTGCCTTGAAATTCCAGTCAGCAATTTTGAGGGGCCTCTTGCACACAGACAAAAGCTTAATTGAGATGAATGGAGGCAGTTCATACTTAAGAGCAAATCCTGCCATTTCCATGCATATGAAGGGACCTTTTATTACAAAACCAGTGGAGCTCTGCTTTGGAGGAGATGGATCAGGATTTGGGGAGTCCATGGAGGGGATGCATGTGTTCCTTGGAGTGCAGGGCACAGTTCAGTTGGGCTCCCTGTGTCCCCCAATATAACCTATGTTGTGGATATACAGGCAATATGGAGGCTATTCCAGCTTTGAAGCTGGAGTATTGTATATGAAGCATCTGAGGCCTGCTCAGTCTGCGTGCTGGGGTTGGGATTTTATATTTACGTGATTCTTATGCATCTACTGTTTCAGGCTGTCTGCAGATGCAGGAAATTGACACTACATCAGTTGCTACTTGCCACCAGATGTGCCAAGCCCTTCTGTCGGCCTAAAACAATTTTTTTTCATACATGTTTTACAAAACTTTAATATTAATGTTTTAATACATTTAAAAATTAAGGCAACAGGTTATTACTGGGATTGGGATTTAAACAGTCTCCTGCAGTGTTTTCAGTCCAGACATCACAATATGGTGCTAGTGCATGAAAACTGAAAGTGATTATACACCAAAGTGAAATCGAGTGGTCTAGTTCCACTTCTGAAGCTGGGTTAGGTGTAAAAAGTAAACAGACAGCATAAATGGTGAAAAGTAAATTACTGAACAAAACATTTAACAATCTAATCTCCACTTGTGTTGTAACATAGGAAAGAGTTTTTTATAAATAGGATGTGTCTTTTTAAACCTGATAGACATATCAGTTGAAAAGGAGACTAATCCACACAAACTCCGTGAACATGTGACAGGTGTCTGTTAAGGTACAAAGTGAAACCTTTCACTAGTTAGTCCTCTTACATAATTTCATAACAATTGACAGTATGAAATCATAAGTGAAACACTCAATGTATGAAATTAAGCCTGCAGCATAGACTGTCTCATGGTGGAAGCTCCCCTTAAATGAGTGAGTGTGCGCAGTCTAGGGGCTAAAGCACACCACTGGAAAGCAAAAGATCTGCATTCTGTTCTGGTGCAAATTTTTCAACCTTTAAAGGTCACATGTACGAGGCAACTGATTTTACTGGTTCCTTGAGTGATTCACGTGAGACACATTGCATTGTAAGTATAGTCTGTCCACTTTATAAAAGGGTAATTGGAGTCTAATGATACTGTATATTACTGAGTGAAGATGCAATGCCACATAAGCAGGTTGAAAATCAGAAAGAGGTCATCTTACTGTGTATGTGAAAGAGATTTTGAATTATCAAACAAGTAGAGGAGCTTCACCTTATATGAGACACTGATAATTCTTTCTTTTCATGGATATAGGCAGGAGTTGTTGGCTTGCCAAATACCATGGTGGTTTGGATGAGATCCCAAATACCAGGGATCTCAAACTCAAATCACTACGAGGGCCACATGAGAACTAGTAAATTGGCCCGAGGCCCGCATCACTGAAACCTTTTCATACAATGATACAAAAGTATAATCAAAAATGAAAAAAATGAAGAGTAATATAGTATTCTATTAAAAGTCAATGTATTAACTTTTTTAAAAAACTGTAATGCAAAGAGGGGTTTTAAGACAATATAAACACTCCGTAATGTTTGGAGCTTGGCTGCCAGTGGAGTTGGCGCCTATGGCGGGCTGCAGGAAATAACTCCGCGGGCCGTGTGTTTGAGACCCCTGGTCTAACCACACCGGTCAGTTAGTAAGAGGAGTTGGCTATTTGCAAAAGGGCACATTCTCCCTTCCCGGTGCTTCTGTTTGTTCTGGTTCTGCAGTCCATATGTTGATGGTGACAAGAAAGTGATAACTTTTTTTTATATGAATGACTGTTTTAGGTTTCTGATACACTGAAGAGGTTTGCTGTAAAAGTGACCACAGCCAGTGTGAAGGAACGAAGAGAGATACTTAATGAACTGGGAAGATGCGTCACTGGGCAAGGTACTTGTATTTCATCTATTTAAAGCATTTGTATGCTATTTCTTTCACAGGGTGTGTGGAATGGGTTTAGGCATATGCTAAAGCAGTGGCTCCCAAACTTCATTGCTTTATATACCACCTTCTGAAAAAATTGTGGAGTGAATGGATGAAACAGCAAGCTCATGTACCCTCAGTGGTCCATTTACCACAGTTTGGGAACCCCTGCAGTGCAATTCATTTTAAAGGACTTGTGAAATTTGTGGCCTTTTTTTGAGGCCGTAGGGCTGTAGGTATTGGAGTATGTGCTTTCCCTTATAAGCAGTTTTAACAATTGTGTGTCTGTGTCTGTATATATATATACACAAGTACTGAGGTTCATGTCTCCTTTAGCATGGCTTGCTGGTCCGGGAGATTTTGCCCCATTTTTCTGTTCTGCCCCTCTCCTCCTCCTAAACAGCTCTAAACACCAGCAGACCTCAATGTTATTCATAAGGAAATACCAGAGGCTCAGTTCAATGGCAAAGGCGCTCGGCCAGGTGTATTGTTGACAAAGCACAGTACTAGCGCCCCATAGGAGCTACAGGTACATTAACACATGTATGCCTGCAACAAGGCAGCCGCTCAGTCTGCACACCAGAATGCAGTCCTCTCGGCAAGTATAAAGTTGCCCCTCCTATGCCTTCCCCTTTTATACATTGATACAAACAAGTTACGTATTGCAGTCCATATGTTTTTCGTTACTGTCCTGTACATTGTGCCTGCTAGTTCAAACAGAACATCCCCATCCGTTATCTTGTCATCCCATCCTTCTCTTACGAGAGGTCTGTGTGTTCCTGTACCATCTCCTAGGAATATGTTTACGCCGTTACTTGAGAACACTGTACCATCCTCTCAGGTCAGGAATGTGTTTACTTGGTGTGCTGCTATTTTGCCAAGGCCAGGCTACTCTGGTTCATAGCCTTTGGTTTGCACTGTTAATTATGTCTAGGGCTCCAGCAAAGCCTAAAACAGGTATCTCACATGAGAAGTGAAGATGTAAAGTGGAATTTCTGACTATTACATATTCCCATTGTAGAGGTGTATTTGGCAAATTTTTGTGAGACCAAATAAATTTTGTTTAGATGAAATTGCAGGAGTGATTTAAATTTAGTTTTTCTACTTTGTTTTAACATGTTGTGTGGTGGTATGTACTTCTAAACAGCTGCTGTGAACCACCCCAGAGGTGGCTGTTTTTCAGTATTGACTTAAATGTTTCCTTTTTACATGAAGTTCATTGGGATCCTTCAAGGTAAAAGGTGTTCTGTAAATTTGATGATAGTATTACTGGGCATGATAGCATGCCTCTTCTGAAAGGTGAGTAAATAACTTCCAAAATGCTCCTGATCTAAGAGCAAGCAACCTATAGCTGATTACTCATCTGGGTCTGCCCTGTGGCATAACTCTGCCCCACTGAGTCTGACCACAGTGAAAATTTATTCTCTACATTTGGAAAAAGGTAACTAAGAGGGTGACGAGGAAACATGCAGCAACAATTTTTGTATCTTGTTCAGCGTAGACATAAGAAAAGAGGAGGAGGAATGAAAATATAAAGGTTAAATAAACTCATAAAATATTTGTGGACACTGAGATGTGGAGGGAGCCCTGTTTGATGCTGATGTCAAATTGGTTTCACTCAAACTAGTGTCACCATATTTCGTGTAGGAGGCTGGATCTTGTATTATGCTTCTTGATTACAAAGCAAGCCTAGAATTTTTAACTTGCTCTCTACAAATGATTAAGGACCTGATCCAAAGCTCATTGAAGTTGATGGAAAGACTTCCTTTGTGTCTATGGACTCTATATCAGGTGCCATGGTTGTATGTTTGTCACAGCCATGGCTTTTAGGTTTTTTTGTATAAAATCATGCTCTTTATCACCCTGGCCAGTCTTTTACTAAATAAGACTCCTCCATGAATCATTACTGCAAATGTCACTTTATATCTGTCCAGTGTAGCGGAGTATGGGATTTTCAAATGCTCTTAAATAATTTAAAATGCATTTAATGATTGAAAATGAGGGTTTTTGTGTGCTTTTAAAAAAATAAGATATTTGTTTGACTTTTCTCACAATCTCCCATGACAAACAACTTAATATTATTTTTTTCCCAACTTCTAAAAATTGAAATTCTGCTTCCCATTTTTTTTTTGTCATGACAGTCAATCAGCCTTGGGCCCTGATCCTGCAAACACTTACACACACGCTTAATTTAACTGCCATGAATAGTTTCAGTGGAGTCAGTGGGGCTACTCACAGTAGTAAAAGGAAGCATGTGCATGTTTACGGGATTGGAGCCTTAGTGATGATTCCCAAATAAACACGTTGGAATCCAATTTATTTCAGATCTGCCAGAGAATGCGGTTAAAGGCCTTTGCAAACTATTCTGCCTCACCCTGCATCGTTACAGGTGAGTACGTGGGGCTGGGAAGGCTGTATATCTGGTAGTTGAACTTGACTGTCGTATCTTCCATATGGAAATATTGTTGATGTGGAGTGTAGTATATAGAGAGATTTGTTATAAAAGAATGCTGTCCAGTAATGTAGGCCCAACATTTAGAATCTGTAGAAAAATAAGTTTTACAACACCAAATAACAAAAATTCATCTTTTCAAATTAAGATCTTGATCCTGCAAATCACAGTGCATGAGTGCATCCTTTTGCCCTTGCAGAGCTCCGTGAGTTGCAGGATCGGGCTGTAACTGAGCAATTTTGGGTTAGATTTAAACTGTGGTCTGTAGTAAAGAAGTGGTTGAAATCCCCCCTTGGGCCTGCCAGAATTAATTGTTAATCTTGGGATGAGAATTGTTGTGGTGTTCCTCAGGTCAGGTCAGGCTGTCTGTTGAGGTAGGGAATGGGGCATTCTGCCATGAGTGTAGATGATATAGAACCTTCTTCACCTCTTGGAACGGTAAAGATATAATGGCTGTTGGCTAGACTGATGAGAAGAGGAGGCAGAACCTTCTGTGTGGAATCTAGAATTTAATATCTGAAACAGTGACAGGATTTGTAACATTTACAGAAAATGTTTCCTTTTCCCTATAGAGATGCAGCATCCCGCAGAGCCCTGCAGTCAGCTCTCCAACAGCTTGCAGAGTCCCAGCCAGAGGCAACAGCAAAGAACCTTCTGCAATCCCTGCAGTCTTTAGGGATCAGTGGCAAGGCTGGAGTTCCAAGGTGAGGGCTGACTGCTATTCCCGTTGCTGTGCATGAAACCATTTCATGAAATACTGCCAGTCAGCCTCTTGCATCCAGAATGGAAGCTTTACCAATGAGAGGGGTTAACTCTTACTTTTCCAAGCAGAATTAGGGAAAGCTGATGGCTCATATTTTATTCTCATTTACCACATCAACCATCTTGCCATAGAAGCAACATCATTTCCAAGAGGGTGACTCAGAAACTTCTGCTGAAGCCTGTTTTGACTCGGATTGGAGAGTACTGCAGCTGTACTTCTTTATGCAGACGCAGCACACTGGATGCCCATAGGGAAGGGAGAGGCTTAGTTCTAGTGAAATTCAGATAGCAGGGTTGGGCTGGATTACAATTTCCTTTCAGTAGCCTTCAAATACAGGGCGACTTGTTTTAAGGTGCTTTATCAAGGAATCACCAGGAAAGGGACACTTTATTCAGCTGTTTAATTTCAAGGCTTTAAGGTACCAAAGCTAAGAATGTCTATAATAATCTGCTTTGATTTAGATGATTCTGTGGTGCAGGGGTAGTCAATAGGTGGACCGTGGGCCAAATCCAGACCACCAGATGCTTTAGAACGGACAGCGACATCTTTTTATTTACTTACTATTACCATTATTTTTATTGTTTTCGTATTATTTTTCTCTGGAGTCTGGACCTTGACACTACCTTGACCAAGAAATGTGGACCTTGACAAAAAATAATTGATTACCCCTGCTGTGGTGTGTGCTTGAGATTCAGTTCTAAAACACTTTATTGCTGTTGTATTACAGTAGCAACCAGAGATCCCACTTAGGGAATGGGTCCAGAAGGCTAGAAGTGACAGTTATGATTGAGCATGACCTCCAGCATAACACAGACCACAGAACTTTACCCTCTGATTCCTGCATCAAGCCCAGTAACTAAGGATTTGAATTGGAGTGTCCAATCTCGATTTATCCATATAATGTAGTATTTACTCCTCTTGTTACTGTCTGGCAGCAGCTGGTTCTTAAGGGACTCTGATCCTGTGATTATCTGTAAGGATGTTGTCTATGACATTGTACCTTGAAGGGGAGAGAGGTCAAATGGGGGTATGATTATTAGAGCTCTGACAGGCATGGGAAGGATCCATCTTCTGCCATCATCTTGGGAGAGAGCTGAGGATTGCAACAGAGATTGGAAATAGATCTGTCACAAATCAGAAATAAGTGTGTTGTGCCAAAATGTTCCGAGGGTGAATGATAAGTGAATAGTCATTCAGTAATCTGAGAAGGGCAGTCCAGGCTGCCTGTAGAAGAGAGCAACTGATGAGAGGCTGGGTCACTTGCAGCCCAGGGATTCAGCTTGCAAAATGTTTGCCTCTCCCTTCTGTACTGGCCTTAGGGATCTTTCTCATATTGTGGTTTGACATCCCCAGAAGGCAAGGTTTGGCCTTTTGATGTGGTGTTCAGAGGATTCTGAATGTTTCAGATGTGTTAATTAGTGGTGCTGAGAATCGATTTAAAACCCAAGACTTCAGCTGTTTTTCTCCAGTGAAGATGTTTCACTAACAAGGTGACAAATTCCAGTTTGGGCATAATAATGTGTGTGCCCTGGGTTAATAATGCTGAGCAATATCTCTGGAACTATAGACTCACTCCTTTTCCCCTTTCTGTGACAGTAAGAGCAGTGGATCTGCAGCTTTGCTGGCGCTCTCCTGGATTTGTGTGCTTGTGCGCATAGTCTTCCCAACACGTGACAAGAGAGAAGGAGAAACATGGAAAAAGCTGGTAGGTACTTTTGTGCTTTGGAAAGGTATCTTGCCCCTCGGGGATAAGGAAGAGGCTTTGAAGTACTGTCATGTATTTCCAGGCTAATGTGGCAATGTGAAGAATCCTGAATGTGACTGTGGGCTCGGTAGTGGTGATTGTAGCAGCTGGTGTTACATTAAAACCCACCTTCATAGGGCCTTTCTCTTCCCAATATTTTACCCTATCCAGGATTTGGAGCAATCAAATTTTTGAATTGCTCCAGCTCCGGCTCTGGGCTCTGCTCCAAAGCCCTGCCCTATACACTTCGTATAGTTTTTTGGTCTCCCTTATTCTGGTAAAAGAGGCAGGAGGTATTGAGATTAATAGCTTTGGCAAGAGCCAGGCAAACTTGCCCTGTACACTTCTGTCTGGAACTGCAACAAAACTGTTGTTCTGGTCTTGGATACTCCTCAGATCTGTTAGTAATGCAGCTGAATCCCAACCTGCAGTATCCGATGCTGGTCTCATTCTGGGTGTTTCCAAAGCAGGTTGCCAATTAGACCACATTTGGGGTGGTGTAAAGAAACTTTTCACTTTTTCTCTTGATTGGTTGGTCTGTCCTGTGGACCTTATTCCTGCCACCTTGGAATACAGTACCAATGGAGATGTGAAACTGCTGTTCTCTTTACAATGCTCACATGAAAATGTATTTGAAATCCTGTTTAAAGTCATTTGTGGGGAGGAAGTTGCTGATGAAGACCCTAGAAGCCTTACTCTGAGTTAGAGTGGATGTTATCTATTTCTTTCTCAAGTGGTAAGTGTGTGAATGTGTCTTTTCCTATTTCTCTTGGCAGGTGGAAGTTCAGTGTTTGCTTCTATTAGAAGTTCTGGGAGGTTCTCACAAGCATGCAGTGGCTGGAGCTGTGAAGAAATTGAACAGGCTTTGGAAAGAGGTGACATATGGTTTGACAGTGTGTGACCTAATTCACTGACTTTTCTAGTGTCACTTGAGTTAATGTATCTTATGGTTCTTCTCAACAGAACCCAGGGCTGGTGGATCAGTACCTGTCTGTCATTCTCAGTCTAGAACCAAACCAGAGCTATGCTGCAATGCTGGGGTTTCTGGTGCAATTCTGCACAGGCCAGAAAGAGATGGATGTTGTTAACAGACACAAGGTAAATAAGAACACTCGCTGCTCTTTCTCCTCTTCAATAATTAGAATGATTTTCCATTGGGAAGGGGTAGAAATGTTACAGCAAGGCTGGTGCTTTACATCTGTCAGTCTGATAGTAAAGCGAGATTGCTCTGATTAAAGGTCAGGTATCCTGACCTGAGTTGTGTTTAGGGAGACCGTTGGCACACCCAGCTCTTCAGTGTATCTCGTGCTTTTAGGGAGATGGCCAAGACGCCTGCTTTCCCTGTCTCTGTATCCTGATTTCAGGAATGGAGCTGAGCACCTGGTTTTTTTGTGTTCAGGCTGGCAGATAGGGCAATGAACCATGCTTCCTAGTGGAGCTGTGTGTGGGTGAGTGGTAATAGTCCCATTCAAGCTGAATTTCAGTTCTATGTGTTTTGTGGGGAAACAAGATCGGGCATTATCTTTGGCTCCCTGCTGGCATTCGGGGTGTGTGAGCAGGTTGTGACATGACTGTAACAGATGTTCTGCTTGTTCAGAGTGCCCTTCTGGATTTCTACATGAAGACCATTGTGATGAGTAAGACAAAACCTCAGAAGCACTTGCTGGTGAGAGACACATGACACTGTTTATACTTTTTGTCCCATGTATAATGTTTGCTGCTTTGCTGGGTGCCTGACTGTGTTCTCTCTGCAGGATAACTGTGCCCCGCTCCTCCGATATGTGACTCATTCTGAATTCAAAGACCTGGTCCTACCAACTCTGCAGAAATCCCTGCTGCGGAACCCTGAGAACGTGATTGAAAGTGAGTCTTCTCTAAAGCAACATGGGGTGGGGGCATGAAGAGTTGTTACTTGGAGTTCAGGAGTTGGTGTGGGTAATAGGAGAGTGCCACCCATTGGACTGTGCTCAGGCAGACTCTTTGCCTGTGAGCCGAGCTGGGTGGCAGGCTGGCTGGCTCCTACAGGGTGGATGTAGAGAGGTAGCATTGGTGATGTGATCCCAAGTGGCTGGCTATGTGGTATCTACTGCTTGCGGGGAACAGACTTTCAGAGCTGAATGTGTAGAATAATTCTGAGTAAATTTGTCCATGGGAGGCAGTTTCTGTGGTTTTCTTTCCACTTCTCATGGCAGCAACTCCTCTCTAATGGTCTGTGACAGCTTGGAATGTGTGCAGTTACTGCCAGGCTAAAAGCCAGTTGTTGTTTAACACCATAACTTCTTTTCTGTCCCCAGCAATCTCCTGCTTGCTAGCATCCGTGACCCTTGATCTCAGCCAGTATGCTCTGGACATCGTGAAAGGACTGGCCAGTAAGTGCCATGACCTCAGGATGGATTGACAGATTCTTAGCAGGACTCCCTACAACTCTGACTGTGCCTGTGTGTTTATGATTGGCATATTGTTAGTGCCATTCTTGACTATGAGGATGTCCTTGTGGGTGGGAGGCGATAATGTGACATGGAATTGAAATATTGCACATTAAACTTCTGAAAAGAATTGGGGTTTCAGTTCTAGCAATCTTGTGGCTGCCTGAGGCCTGTTGTGCAAAGTGATTTAGTAGCAGGAGGATGGCTGCTTTTGGGGTAAGGCACAGAACAGGGAGTTAAGAGACTTGGATTCTGTTTCCAGCCTTGCTACAGACTAGCTTTGTGATTCTGGGCAATTCACTTAATTCCCTGTGCCTTGGTATCTCCATCGGTAAAATACGGAAGTATCATTCCAATCTCACAGAGGAGTGGACTGTAAATTTGTTAATTTCTGTAAAATGCTGTAGAACTGTGGAGTTAATAGTAACAATATTGATTATATGCCCTGCCAAAATGGAAGGGAGGAAATTCTCACTTGGCCAGAAGCTAAGGCAGGCCGCATGGATTCCACAAAGATGAACTCCGCACCCTGTTGGCGGGGGGGGGATAGCTCAGTGGTTTGAGCATTGGCCCGCTAAACCCAGGGTTGTGAGTTCAATCCTTGAGGGGGCCATTTAGGGATCTGGGGCAAAAATTGGGGATTGGTCCTGCTTTGAGCAGGGGGTTGGACTAGATGACCTCCTAAGGTCCCTTCCAACCATGATATTCTATGATTCTGTGATGTGTATAGCTCTTGAGTAACTCTTAGCTTGCATATTCCATTTTTAGGTCAACTGAAATCCAACAGTCCACAGCTGATGGATGAGGCAGTGGTGGCATTAAAGAATCTGGCTCGACAATGCAGTGATCCATCGGCTGTGGAGTCACTGGGGAGACACCTGTTTGCCATCCTGGGGGGTAAGTAACTTATGAGTCAATCAGTGCAGATCAGCTGAGGTTTGCTTGCTTTGAGGAGTGTTCCATATTGTATGTCAGCTGTAAGTTGAATAGAGTCAGCGTGGTCTCGCTCAGATGAAAGGGTGAGCAGTTTTCTGGTAAAAAATAGTCGCTCTCATGGATTTAATTATTGCCCCAGTTAGATTGCTTGCTAGTAACTCTCTCACCACCATGTTTTTTGTTGACAGGTTCTGAGGGGAAACTGACGGTTGTGGCTCAGAAGATAAGTGTCCTTTCAGGTAAGGCTACTGGAAGAAAATAGAGAGGTTTAGGGCTGGTCCACACTGTTGGGGGGGGGGGGGGGGGCGAACTTAAAAGCACTTACCGCAGCTCGAGACGCAGAAGGCAGGCTCCCCTGTCGACTCCGCTTACTCCTCGCACGGAGCTGGAGTTCCGGTGTCGACGGGGAGCGCTTCCGGGATCGATTTATCGTTTCCAGAAGATCGATTGCTACCCGCCGAATCAGGCGGGTAGTATAGACATACCCTTATTCTACAGTGGAACAGATTTAGCAGAAACATGAGTACTTGAGGTATCAGTGTCTGGGCTGAGAGCTCCCAGCCCACTAATTCTTAATCAGCCATGGCTAGAGGGTCTTGGGTGATGGTAGATATTATTGCCTGCAGGCTAATGGCCTTCTGCTCTTTAAGTAGGTTGATGGCTGTTGGTGGTCATTAGAGACCAGTGGAAATTCAGAAAGCTTTAAAATGTGTAGCCAGAGGAGGAGGATTAGGTGGTTGCAGCAATGATTGAAATTTAGAGAGAGGTTCTGCAGCTACAGAACCTGGTGGACGGCTAAATCCAGAACTGGTGCAGCGATGGAGAGAAATTTGGACAGGCAGGGATGAATGGAATTGAGCTATGAGGTGTCAGTTGTAGCCTACATTGTTTGATTTGCAATAACTCTTGTAGTAAGGCACTAACCAGGGAGTGCTTTGTCGTTTTAGGAATTGGCAGTTTTAGTCATCATGTGGTTTCTGGATCTTCAAGTCAAGCTCTGAGTGGAACCATGGCTGAACTTTTCATCCCTTTCCTGCAACAAGAAGGTGAGGACACAGTTTTCTTTGTTCTGGATCCTGCCCAGCTTCATTCAAGCCAGAGTAGGATTTTGGTGCAGAGCATATTTAGCTGAAGATAACTCTGATACACAGCTATTGAGCTACGGGATCCTTTGTGTACACCAGGGGTTCTCAAACGTCATTGCACTGCGACCCCCTTCTGACAACAAAAATTACTACACGACCCCAAGAGCGGGGACTGAAGCCCGGCGGGGAGTCCAAAGCCGAAGCTCAAGGGCTTCAGCCCCAGGTGCGGGGGGCCTGTAACCTGAGCTGTAACCCTCATGCTTTGGCTTTGGCCCCAGGCCCTAGCAAGTTTAATGCCAGCCCTGGCGACCCCATTAAAACAGGGTCCCGACCTACAGTTTGAGAACTGCTGGTGTAGACCCTCATTCTATAGTGTTAAAGCAGCCTTGTAGAGAGAATATGCAATGTAAGTTCAGTTTGAAGTGTAGTGATGGATATCCTTTCCATCTCTCCTCAGCATCTTCCTGCTTACCTGCTACCTTGTCAATGCATTCATGGGTTTGAGATAGCTGTGTTGACTTTCTCTGCATTTCTTCCCAGTCCATGAAGGCACTTTGGTACATGCTGTCTCTGTCCTTGCTCTTTGGTGTAATCGGTTCACCACAGAAGTTCCCAAGAAGCTTGTAGAGTGGTTAAAGAAAGCCTTCAGCCTTAAAACCTCTACTTCAGCTGTGAGACATGCCTACCTGCAATGCATGCTAGCCTCTTTCAAAGGTAAACTTTATGATCATAACTCTTACAGTTATGCAGGGTAACAGAAGGGTAATTGAATCTCATGCTTCTAGGTGTAAACTGATCATTGCAGGAATACAAATTGTTTCTGAAGTAAAGATCTTCAGAAACACCAAACTTTTGATGCTCCTTTGAGAATTGCTTCAACTGGCCCTCATCATTGTGGACCCAAAATTTGATCCACCATACTGTAGAGGAACAGTCTCTGTAGTCTAAATAAAATATATAACATACGTTTAAATAAATCCACTGTTACTGAGACTGTATAAACCAAAGAGATGATCAGTGTTGGTGTAGCTGAACAATTAATGTGAATATTATACAGATACTGTGAAACTGCCTTCGTTTTCTCATTGTGAGCGACTGAATTTGGGCTTTCTAAGTGAACCCTGCATTTCTGTCTACCAGGAATCTTGTCTATTGTTATGAGGGCAGAAGCAAATACTTTGAGAACTAAATTAGTAACGAGAGCCAGGATTCTGCAATGAGACCCATGTAGGCAGACCCCTGAAGTCATTGGGGGTGCATGGGTCTGCTTGTGTTCAGCTGCTCATGGGATCAGGGATCAAGGCATTAATATTACAAAAATGGAAATTACCCATTCATCTTGCTGATTGTGCCGTTGGTTTGACCTACCTGGCAAACCTTGAGAATTTTTTTTTCCCAAACAACTGATAAATGTGAAGAATATAAAGATATTTGATCTAATTCTTGTATCTTTTTATGATTAAAATACTCTTTCTTGACTGACTTTGGAGTTCTGTGATGTTACATATTTGGACATATTTCTCTTTTTGTTTATGGTATTTTGTGTTGCATCTTGTTTTGGAAATTTAAAAAAGGTAGTTTTGAATATTAATTTAAAGGATATTTAAATTTGAAAGCCAAAGGTAGAATCCTTTGACTTTTGATTATTTGACATGAGAGAGATGCTCACAGACCTTACAATGAAGTCTGCTTTGCCTCATTTCAGAAAATGTACTCTGCTCAGGAAACATTCTCTGTCAAATGCAAGGAAACTGGGTGGAATTTGTGTGGATGAGTAATTGTGTAGCGTTGGATCGGAATCTTCTTTCACTGGTGAACAGAAATTCAGAGAGAGAAGGCAGCATGTTACTGAGGAGGGAGGAGTGGGAAAGTGCCTCTGTTCGCCATGGGTTAAAATTTAACTACAGTGGTGATGTAAGGAACAGATAATCTGTTCTGGAGATGTAGACCCTTCCCATTGGTCACTCTAGTTCATTTCCATAACTGGATTCATGACAACAGAAGAGTTGTTAGAATCTTTCAGTGTAGATCAAGGAAGTCCACCTTCTCTTGCCTCTTATCTCTTCCTCTTTCCTCAGGCGACACGTTATTACAGGCAATGGACTTATTACCAATGCTTATCCAGACAGTGGAAAAGTCTGCATCTCAAAGTACGCAGGTTTCCATGGTCACGGAAGGAGTTGCTTCTGCTTTGCTGATCTGTAGGATGTCTTTGGCTGATGCACTAACTGGTAAGAGCCCACAAATGAACAAGTTACCAGGACAGTGACAGTGGATTTGTGATATTGTCATATTCTTAGTCTGTTTGTTGCTTCCTCATAGAGAATCCTTGTCCGTTTGTAAGCCAGTTCAAGTATAAACCATGGCAAGATTTATCCCATGTGGAGCTAGTTCAGGCAGATCTCATGTAAGTGAGACTAAGCAGAATTGTTACTGTGCCATAGCTGTGGAAATCCCAGCCTCCAAGGTCTTAAATTCCCATAATTATTGACTGACGCATTGATTAAACCAGCATCAAGAACGTCCTTTTTCTTTTGTAACACTTTTTCTCTTTCTTTGGAGCGTGGTGGGATTGGAAAATTGGGAAATGACCCTCTAAAGAAGCAGCTGGGGACCCCACCATCCGCTAGAGTAGCAAAAGTTGTATGTTTCCAATTAAATACCACCACCAAAGCCTCTTTCCAAGAACTGTCTATGATGGATTGGATCACAGAAACCCCCTTGGGACTGCCACCTGATGTGCTTTGACTGCCTCTGAGTCTGTTTCCCTGCCAGCTTTGGACTTCAGTTCCCTGCCTGGTTTGAGCCAGACACGCCTGCTGCAAACACAGCCCCAGGACTGAACCACGTCCCCGAACAGCTGCAGGCTTAACTGAAAACAGCTTAAGAAGTGTTCCTGTCTCTAACACTCAGATGCCCAGCTCCCAATGGGGTCCAAACCCCAAATAAGTCCGTTTTACCCTGTATAAAGCGTATGCAGGGTAAATTAATAAATTGTTCACCCTCTATAGCACTGATGGAGAGATATGCACAGCTGTTAATACATACGCTGGGTGAATTAATAAGTAAAAAGTGATTTTATTAAATACAAAAAGTAGGATTTAAGTGATTCCAAGTAATGACAGAACAAAGTGAATTACCAAGCAAAATAAAATAGAACACACAAGTCTATGACTGATACAGTAAGAAAACTGAATACAGATAAAACCTCACCCTCAGAGACTGGACGCCTTCCTAGTCTGGGCACAATCCTTTCCCCTGGTACAGCCTTTATTCCAGCTCAGGTGGTAGTTAGGGGATTTCGCATGATTGCAGCCCCCTTTGTTCTGTCCAACCCCCTTATATATCTTTTGCACAAGGTGAGAATCCTTTGTCCCTCTCTGGGGTCCCACCCCTCCTTCTAAATGGAAAAGCACCGGTTAAAGATGGATTCCAGTTCAGGTGACATGATCACGTCACTGTGAGCCTCCAAACCCTCATTCCTCCCAGCCTGACTCACAGGAAGGCCTGCAAGCAAACCGAGCCATCCACAGTCAATTGTCCTGGTTGATGGGCACCATCAGGATTCCAAACCACCATTAATGGCCCACACGTTGCATAACTACAATAAGCCCTCAGAGTTATATTTTATATTTCTAGTTTTAGAAATACAAGAATGATACATACATACAAATAGGATGACCACACTCAGTAGATTATATGCTTTGTAATGATACCTTACAAGATACCTTTTGCATGAAGCATATTCTAGTTACATTATATTCACACTCATTAGCATATTTTCATAAAATCATATAGAGTGCAACGTCACACTGTCCAAACTCGGGTATCTGCTAGGGCAGAACTCCTCTATACAGCTTGCTCCCTGTCTACCAAACATGACTTGCAAGTTCCCTCCTCCCCTTCAATGTTTGGATTTCTTGGAAGTCTTGTTCTAGGAAAGTCTGGGTGAGACAGAGATGCATGTGTAAATGGGCCTTTCTAATTCTTGTAATCTCTTGGTTCATAAGTAAATATCTGTAGTAGAAAGTGCTGTTGTAACAGGGCTGTGGGTGAGTGTGTAGGTGGTATATAGTCTGAATGCGATAGTGGGAAGTTGTGGAAGCTTTATACCTGAAGAGCAGTGAAGGTAGAGAACCCCAATTTAAGAGATAGGATTGAACTATGTTTCAATGAAAGAAGTAATTGCATGGTAAATCCTGTCTTATTTTGAATTACCTTGATGGGAAAAATAGCTCCCTCTCCCTCTCCCTCTCTCAGAGTCCAAACTGAGTGGCTTCTGGCAGCTGATTCTGGATGAGAAAAAGCAAATATTCACTTCCGAGAAGTTCTTGCAGTGTGCATCAGAGGAAGGTGAGTTGTTAAATGTGATCAGAGTTCATTTGTACACATCCAGTTCCTGTTTAATCCTATTATTTGGGACTTTACAAGAGCTGCTGCTGCTTATTAGCCATATTGTTGGACACTCACAGGGTCAGATTTCAGACTAAAGTGAACAGACTGATCTCTCAGAGGGCCTATCTAGTCTACTCATGATCCTCTTAACGTGAATTCGTTGATTACCAATTACTTTGAGTTATCAAACACCTTGTTAAATGATAATCTAGACACTTCACAAATGTTGTTCCATGTCAAAAATAATTGTGGGGTATCTAGATCAGTCAGTAGATTATCACAAGTTTTACTCTAGAGAAACCCAAAGAGTGAGGTCTGGTAGAGGAAAGAGAAAAAGGGGAGAAGTAGTGGTGTGTTGGGAAAGAAAATGTATGGGAGAAATAGAGAGATTTGTGGAAAAGGAATAATAGGGGAGACAGAAAATCTGTTGTGCTATGAATTATAGTGAGTGCTGTCTCCATTTTGTCTTCTCATGTTTAAAATGAGTTAAAAAGATTTAAAAGAAAAATTAACAGAATGTGTCCAGAAAAACATGACCTTTTCAATCGAAATATTTGAAAATGAGCTGATAAACTCACTTTCAGTACTAATTAATCTGTGTGCAGAGCTTTGAAGATGTAAATCTTTCTAAATTTGAAGTAATATTATTTCTCCTTTACTCATCATGATCACAGTTCAGGAGTCAGAGTTTTCCTTTTCTCCTGATGACATTAGTATTGCTGAAAGGTGCTGTACTTGTCATCTTGTTCCTGTTGAGAGCAGAGTTATGCACACAACAACTCTTTGAACATGGCTGTCATGAACAAGGTGCTAGTGTTGTTTCCCTGACTAGTATGGACAGGGATTTTTTTCTCAAGACAATGATAGCAAAACTACTATAGAGATGTGATGATAGCCAGGGAGCATGTGTTTCGTGCTGCTGCAGAATCCACCCTTTACTATAGAATTATGCTTCAGCATCTAAGTTTAAAAGAAGAAGTTTCCTACTCTCGCTGTTGTGAAGGAAACTTTGGAAACATGAACAGAGATCCTCCTGAGTCTGCAAACAACCTGAAATAATATCCCTCAGATACTTGAACAGCCACTGTTAATTGCAATTACAGTTTAACTCTGGAGCCTAATGCTGACGGTGTAAGTGACCAATTGTTAAATGTTTCACTACAGATTATGAAAGCAGAAATAGCCAACTAAGTTGCTTAACAATGCCAGACCATTTCTGATGACTTTCTGGTTGCCAAAAAGCCCCACTTTCCCCCTATTCAAGTGCCAAAACCTTCAGCTTCTCTCCACATCTTCTAACATGCAGCTATATGTTGTTGAGACAAAAACCAGGGGCATGCTGAAACAGAGAATCTGAGGATGGCATAAATCTGAGGATGGCACAGACTATTGTAGCAATAATATTATATGCTCCACCAGAACGCCACAGATACTAGGGCATTACTGCAGAATTTAGGTCCATCATGTTGCAGGGTACAGAAGGTCTTGTCTATAGCCCAGTTTCTATAACCTGTTATCAGACAAAAATTGTCCCTACTCACATTGATTGGGGGAATCATGCTAGTAACAGTCCTGTTCAGTTACATTTGGTATTTCCAGTATGGACAAAATCTTAGTTGCTTGTGATACTGTTACCTCTTACACAGGATCAGTAGAGGATGTGTCTTGGCAGCTATGGAAGGATTGGTTTTTCAGATATGTTGTTCTGAAGTGTCCTGTGAACTCTTTGCTCATAGTTTAAGATCCAGCCTCTTTAAACCCAGAGTAAGTAATCCCTCATGCTGTTTGTCTTACATGTCTTGTGTTTCTCTACAGCCATGTGCACGGTATTGCAGCTGACAGAGCGCCTCCTCTTGGATCATGCGCATCGGCTCCCTGAAAATAAAGTTCAGTACGTAGAAATTGTCTGTTTTAATTGGATGCAGTTAACTTGCTGAAGTACTAATGCAGGCAGTGGAGAGGGAGGTCCTGGGACTTTACACAGAGAGACTGGACTTTCTGATATCTACATGTCTGAATGTTCTGCCTGACTTGCTCCCTTGCTGAACTTGTTTCTCTGTTTTCAGACAGTATCACCGAGCCCTTGTTGCAGTACTGCTGAGCCGGAACTGGCATGTTCGTAGGCATGCCCAGAAGACGGTTAGGAAACTCTTGTCCTCACTTGGAGGGTACAAGTTGGCCTATGGGATTTTGGAGGAGCTGAAAACAGTTCTCAGGTCTCATAAGGTGAATGATCACCAGGTCTATTCCCTTGCCACTAGTTCCTGGTGTCATGCAGATTTAGCCCTTGTAATCCACTTGCTATTAATGTTGCTGCACAACATGATGTCAAAACCAGAATTTTGGCTTTATAAAGGATGTTGTGTTAATGATACCACATAACACAACTCCTTCCTTACTAGACTTCTGTAAGTGACTCTACAGGTGTCTGGGACCTTTCAGGTGATTTATCTTTCCTTGTGACCGCAGTTGTCTTCACCATCCGTCCGGTGCCTCTGTTTGGGGAGGAAAACTTCCACCTTCTATGTGCCTGTGTTCTTTTGTCTAAGTAGTTACCTGTTATTTTCCCTGTCTTCTTTGTGAGGACAGAGTACTCTGTTCCCTTTCTCGGTGTGCCGGTTAGTAGCTGCCCTTAGCTAATAGTTCAGATGCTCTGTTCTGGCTATGTTTAAAAATTATGTATAATATGCACATTTTATTAGTAATTATTTAGAAATGAAAAAATAATAAAATAAGACACCAAATTAAACACACTATTTGCTAGGCTTTGACTGTGCATAGTTATAAAGTAAATTGATTTGCAGTATCCAACCACCATAGGTGGGTTTTGCAAAAGCATCTACATGACTTTCAGTGGGACTTCTGCTCCCAAGTCACTCCCTCCAAATGTCAGATAGATCCAAGATGCTTAGATGAAGTTTTTTGGTAAGGACGTTTCGGGGAATTACACGTTATCCAGATTGGATGTACTTGTCAGAGTGAACGTCCCCAAATCTGTCCTCTAGGAGGGTGACTTATTTTATCCTGCCTTTCCCCACTGGTTGAGTTCAGAATAACCTTCCTTTCTCAGAGTTTTTCTCTTTCCTTTACATTGCTCTTAGTTCTGTGCTTCAACCACAGCACTAGCCTTTATCTCGTCTTTCTTCCATAGTCTGCAGGTTCGCAATATTATCTAAGGCAGTTTATTGTTTGTTCCAGTACAATTGTTTTTGTGCTGGGGGGAGAAGTGGCAAGGCCTCGGAAGATGTGCTCTGATGTGTTAATTGCAAGTTCTCTCTGTTCAGGTGCTGCCCATTGAGGCGCTGGTGACAGAGACTGGAGAGCTGTCTGAGCTGGGGAAAGCATACATACCCCCTCGTGTGCTTCAGGAGACCCTGTGTGTGATCTCAGGTGTAGCAGGGCTGGAGGTGGACCGTACTGAGACAGAAAATCTGGCACTGGAGATGCTGTTAGTGAGCCATCATCCTTCCTTGGGTGAGTGAAGGGACAAGACCATCGTACTGGCTATTAGGTGCTGGTGAGGGCTGCCTGTGAGGTTGCTTAGATTTTTTTTAGCAGTCCCTGCTCTGTATTTATTATGTCTATGTATTCCCATAAATGTCTCTCCAGTGGAGGTGCAGTCTGGGCTTTGGCCAGCCCTCCTTATCAAGATGAAGATAGACCCCGAAGACTTCATTACCAAACAGTTGGATAAAATTCTACCCAGAATCACCACCCAGACACCCATAAACCAGGTGACTAGCTTTTGCTTTTCCTGATCTATCTCCAAGGACATCTTGGGGGCAAAGGGTGGAGGTGATGAGAGAGGGAGAGTGGTCCATAGGGAGGGAGCTCTGTTCTGCCATGGGTGGGAGGGAAAGAGTGCAGGAATGAAAAAACCTTTTTCATAGGAAGTTGCTGGGAGATGAAAGGGAAATGATGGGCCAGTGGCTGAGCTGTAGGCCTGGGTGAGGTATCAGGAGCACCTTAGACCAGGAGCTCTTTGCTCGGAGAAAATGGCCTAGGGGACAGATAGTTTGGGCCAACTCAGCAGGGACATAGTCTTGTGAATAAGATGGTGAGACTGTTTCAGTGAACACTGACCACGGTGTTTTTTTACTTGGCAGTCGTCCATGAATGCAGTGGGATCGCTCTCTGTACTTTCACCTCACAGAGTGCTCCCTCAGCTGATCAGCACAATCTCAGCTTCTATGGAGAACCCAGCTCTGCACCATGTGACTCGAGAAGAGTTTGCCATTATGCAGACACCAGAGGGGGAGCTGTTTGACAAATCCATCATACAGAGGTAAGGACTTTTAATTCCCCATGTAAATTGGAATGTGGAGGTCAGTTTCCAGTGGCTTCCAGTCTTGGGGTAAAAGGCTTCAGTAGCTGCTCATAGATGGGTGTTCCTGGATTTTTAGCAGGAACCTTCTCAGTCCGCTTCATTGTGCTGATTCCTCTAAATACTTTTTTCTCAGTGCACAACAAGACAGCATGAAAAAGGCCAACATGAAGAGGGAGAATAAGGCTTATTCCTTCAAGGAGCAGATCATTGAGCTGGAGCTGAAGGAGGTGAGGCGATAGCAGGACAACCCAATGCTGAAGGTTTTAATGACCAGCCTAGCTCATCTGTTTCATTGCATGGCTCTGTTGTGTGTTTATATTGGTAGAAATGTACATTTTTGGTGTCCAAATACCAGCTGTTGTTACAATTGATTTAAATACATACATATGCTGTGCAGTTTTAGTGACGTGAACGTGATTACAATGCAATCAGTATATAGTGCATGTGCAAGGGTCTCTTCTCTCATCTCTTATTTCATGTATCTTGTGTAACAGTCTATTAATAGGTTTCAGTGTAGTAACCGTGTTAGTCTGTGTCAGCAAAAAGAAAACAAGAAAAATACCTGTGGCACCTTAGTTCTCAGTAGGTGTTAACGGGAGCTCGCATTTCGGTAACAACTAGCAGATCCATTCAGAATGTACAGAATATGGTTCATGGGGAAAAGAACAGAGTAGAAGGAATTATGTCAGATTAATCAAAGGGCTCTTTTTGGACAGGTTGCCATATGTTTGATCAATGACCTGCCCAACCCTCAGAGGAACAGGATGAGTATCGGTTCTGTCTACATGTGATAATTGTCTGGGAGAGCGCCTCCTATCACAGAACTTTACAAACCTGACTGATGTACACACTATATATAAGGATCACTTTATGGATTGAAATGTGTCAGCTTTAATAGCATCCAGCAATAATTAACTGTATAGGACAGGAAGTGAAGAATAATACTGTAAATAAATAAAATAAATAAATAAATGGCCAGAACTGGAACGACCTTGAAAGGTCATCGAGTCCAGTCCACTGCCTTCACTAGCAGGACCAAGTACTGTCCCCTGACAGATTTTTGCCCCAGATCCCTAAATGGCCCCCTCAAGGATTGAACTCACAACCCTGGGTTTAGCAGGCCAATGCTCAAACCACTGAGCTATCCCTCTCCCAACTGTATCCAGTTAAAACTTCAGGAGGAATTAGGGTAGGCAAAAATATAGTGACCGGAGTTTGAATCTGTCCAGTATACCATGGTTAATATCTCCTGTCCTTATGAAAATGCCATGGTATTTTTCAGGATTTCTCATTTAAAAAAAACAGGAACACAGCTTTCTAATTCTGTGCCGTGACAGTAGTTCAGTATGAATTAGGAGAGGCAACATAGTCCAGTGGATAGGATGCTAGTCTGGGACTCAGGAAACCTAGGTTCTATTCTCAGCTCTGCCACTGACTTTTCATATAACCTTGGACAAGTCATTTCACCCCTCTATGCCTCTGTTTTACCTTGCATCCTTTTTTCAGATTTGTAAACTATTCAGGGCAAAGACTGCCTGTGTGTGTGTGTGTGTGTGTGTGTGTGTGTGTGTGTGTGTACACACGTACAGCACCTAACACAATGGTGCCCCGATGTCAGCTGGAGCCTCTAGGTGATACTGTAATACAGTTAGGGAGGGAAGGTGCTACCTACTGGATCACCAGTATCTGAATGGCAAGGACACAGCCAATGCATTTTTGCAGACTCCAGAAGTAAATGAGTAGTTTTGCTGTTAAACAGGGTGTGGCAAGGCACCTCCTTTGTCTCGCCAGACTTAGCACTTCCCCCTCTGGCGGTGGTGGGCCTGAATCAGCCCCACTCTGTGCAGCTTTTGCCTTCGCCCTTCTGTGTTCCTTTGGCCGTATTTTCAGAGTAGGCCTGAGGGTTGCCCTAAGGGCTGATTCCTCCACCAAACAAAAAGGAAAGAGTCTCACAAACTCAAAAATAAAGGGGGATACCTTTCCCCGCCTCCTCACCGGGGCAGGGTGTTGTCCTGTTGTTTGCCTCGGGGTGTCAGTCCTTCCCCTAGCAGACAGGTTTGACTGTTTCCCCTATGGGAAGGAGCACAGCCTCTCACCCTGGAGATGTTAATTTCCTTGCTGCCACTAGCCTGGCAGACACCCCCCCCCTCTCTCTCTCTCTCACCAGAGAAGGGGTTTTCAAAGGTCTCAGGCAGCCCTTAATTAGTCAGGTGTCCCTAATCGACCTGAGGTAACCCCTTCTCAGCTTGTAGGAAAAAGGGCCTTTAACATTCTAGGGCTAACATCTCGGCCTTCCAGAACCCTCTTGCAGTTGTCCAGCCAGACTTTGTCACAAGGGGTAGTGCTGAGCTCAGGGTCGAGGTGGGGAGAGGACATCTCCAGCAAAGATCAGTGTAGAACCAGTCCAAATGCAGCCTGAGACCAGAGCTCAGTAATATAACACTGCCGTTGGGACTAAATGTGATAAACTGAAATCCTAGCAACCAAATAAACACTTTTTATGAGAGCATATGTATGAGAGCATAATTCCCATTATTGTATGGGGCAAGTGGTAAATCCTGTTTAAATTGAGTAGCCGTATTTAAGTGTGAAAGCATAATTTGCTGGAAAATATCCCCCAGATTTATTTGGAGGCCTCTAATTTACCTGATATAGTCAGTGGAAATACTGCATACAGCTATTGCCACTGAAAATGCAGTTCATTGAATAATTCCTTGCTGAACAAAAGCTGGGCAAAAGTGGTGCCTTGCTGCTGATGGGATCCTCTGCTGTGTTGTGAACTCATTGAGCTTCGTTCTGCATTTTAGGGCTTGTCTTAGGTTTGAAATGCTACAGCGGCACAGCTGCAGCGCTTCAGTGTAGACACTACATACGCCAACGGGAAGTGTTTTCCCATCAGCGTAGATAATCCACCTCCCCGAGAGGCGGTAGCTAGGTTGGCGGAAGAATTATTCTGCTAATCTAGCGTTGTCTACTTGGGGATTTAGGACAGTTTACTTACGTTAGCATTAGCGATGTGAAGCCTTCACACCCCTGAGTGAGGAAGCTGGGTTGATCTAATTTTCAAGTGTAGACCAGCCCTTAGACTAGGAGTTGTATGTCTTTGGAGCAGTGTTTTGATGTTGCCGTATGAGTAGCTAATTTTGAGTTGATTGCATTTTCTCTCTGTCTCCAACTCCTTTCCTCCCACCCCAGAGCTTGTGTGGAGAGGATAGTGGTGATAGTCCCCAAATAATGTCAATAACTCTCTCCTACAGGAAATGAAGAAGAAGAAAGGAATAAAGGAGGAGGTGCAGCTGACTACTAAACAGAAGGAGTTGCTGCATGCACAGCTGGAGAAGGAGTCTCAGATCAGAAAGCAACTGAAGGAGGCAAGTTACTGAATTTGCCTAAAATTGGATCTCTGCTAGCTCTAGGGTGGGGACAGGGGGTGGTATTCTGATACTTTTGACTCAACACGCTTTCGTCACCTCTGCAAACTGACATGAACAAATCATTTCAGTTAAAAGAAGAGTTAATTAAAATGTAAGAACTGACAATCCATTTGCAGTTTTTCATCAGAAACAAAAGATTAAACCTCTTCCTTGATTTGTAAGTAGTCTTTGGAGTAACCATTGCAATGATTTGTCTTGCAGCTTGATGGCGAACTGGAAGCAGCTCTAGGACTCCTGGATGCTGTTCTAAAGAGAAACCCTCTTGGTCTAACCCAGTACATCCCGGTTCTCATAGGCTCCTTCTTGCCACTGTTAAAATCCCCATTGGCTGCTCCCAGAATTAAAACCGCTTTCCTTTCCTTAGCTTCCTGTGTCATGCCTCCTCGACTGAAGACTTTCGGTTAGTGTCTGCAATTTGTTGTGTGTTGAATAAAGATTTCCTGTTCAGGGAGTGCTTCTGTTATATGGGATTGTAAATGTTTCTTCTGGAACTTTAAAGTGAATATAGAGTGTGGGTGAAATATGTTAGCTAAATAGCTCTGAACAGTGCTTTGTTTTAGCAATAGAACAGATATGTCTCAGTCTGTCCTGGAATGGGAGTATCTGCCCCAGTGTAGTTCTTTGTCCGCGTGCATTCATTGTTCAGTCCTTGGCTACCTTGTTGAGCTTGCCAAGAGGGGTACCAACTAATGTCAGATTTGATGTTTGTTCATTGGATGTGGAAATGGTCAGTAACTAGCAACTCGTAGCAGGCCATCAGATGTCAATAACAGCTGACCTATGGCCCTTATGTGGAAAACTCTGAGAGAAACTTTGAATGCATGAGGCTTCTTTTCTTGGATTTCCTGATGGCTCTTGCAGAAACCGGCTCATTTTTGATCAGAGAATTGAACTAAATCTTGGTTTAGCCTGAAATCTGATTGAAATGCACATAGATGGAGACATCTCTCATAAAATGGAGATCTTGGACTATATTCCCTCTACTCTCGTCCAGCTGGTGCGAGAGCCCTTAGCTCTGTGGGTAGCAGTTCCTTCTCTCTGGAAGTTTGGTAACAGGGGTGCTGGAACTAGAGGTGCTGGGAGTGCGGCAGCACCCCCTGGCTTGAAGTGGTTTTCATCATATACCAGGCTTACAACTTTGTTCAATGACTTTCAGCACCCCCACTGTAAAAATTGCTCCAAGGCCCCTGGTTGATAATGTTTGGAGATTTATGTTTTACCTCTGGGAATGACTTTTATTGTTTGTATTTAGTCCACTCAAAGACTCTGTTTTATTATATTTAGGTACTTTAGTGAGTCATGTGACCTTACGTCTGATGAGACCGGCGTGCGAATTAGATGAATCCTGGTGCCAGGAAGAGTTGTCTACTGCCATTAACAGAGTTGTTAGCTTGTTGCATGCACACAACATCCCCTGCAGGACTGGCAAGGGAGAGCCAGGTGAGAGATGCTAGGGGGGGTTTCCAGATGATTTTTTTTAGATATTTGTACAGCCTCTTTCGAGCTAAAACGTCACATTTATTTCCCCCAAATTAGATAGAAAAGCTCCTCTACTTACCAAAACCCCCAGACTTACTCTCTAAGATTTTTCTTGTTGCAATAATAGCAGTAATACATGTTGTCACAGGTACAATCGGTGCAAATATAAAATAGCTGTCAATTATTCCTTTTTAGTTTTTCTTCTTTAAAAAACACAACCAAAAAACCCCTAATACAAACAAATAATGCTACACCAGAGTTCAGACTAAGGCCCACGTCCTGCAGAGGAATCTGTAAGCATGGTTCATAAGTGTGTGCAAACATAGAATAATTCTTAGTATTCAGCACTGCTTAACATAAGTGTTGACTAAGTGTGGCAAATATTAGACTAAGTGAAAAGAGAAGAAAAAAGTGTTCATGATATCAAGGGCCTGAGTTGCCCCAGCTTGCTTGCCATGTGAGCTGTAGCTCGTCCTGGCTTCTAGGTTGTTCACCATCTAGCTTAACTTTTCTGTTCCTGTCCCATTATGACCACTAACACCTTGGGATCCAACCTTTATAGTTCTTTAGAGTTAATCTAGGATACAGCTTTACTCATATTTTTAAAGACCTTGTACCCCAGTGCTATTGTCCTCCACCCACCACGGTCTGCTTCTCTGTGGTTGCAGTACACTTGTTCTTTACAGTTTAGTAAGCAATTGGCTATGATGCTTTCCACTTCAGTACATTGTTTTAACATCTCATTGATATTGCGACACTGCAGTATATCATCTGTTTCAACTGTACTGTCTCATTAATATTTAGATCCATTTTAAAGCTTCTTTCCTGAAAGCGACCATTGCTGGATACAACCATGATAGACAGGCATTTTTCCTCCCACTCGGCAGTTATTTGAACGCATGTCCGAGAACTTGCTCATTAGTAGATTGTTTTGCAAATCCTGTTGCATTGCTAAATGCTTTCCCAGCTTTTCTGTTTGAAAATTTGATTTAACTCCTTTTCCCATTAGATTGAAGATTTTTAAATGCTGCAGTGCTTAATGTCTCTTAACATCCAAAATATTTTTAATCTTTTAAATTAAGATTCATTCCTTGGTTTACTGTGAAATTACCCTCTTCAAAATGTGATGTAATCATCTGTTTCTGAAGCATCTGGGCATATTTTTACATACTTAATACAGTAATTGTTGTCTGCAATTAATGCAAAATAGCTTTCCTCCCTGATAAATCCCCTTCCTTCTAACTGTAAAGAAATCAAGAACCTCCCTTGCTTAAACCCATAGTCAAGCCAATGCTTGACCCATGATGAGAGCTGCCCTGACGTTACTGTATTTTGGCTCTAGAGGGTTGCTAGAGGGAGGAAATTCCACAGCTGTGGCTTCGTCATCCATGTTCCCCCTGTAGTAGTGTTAAATAATTAGCAGCTTCACAAGGGAAAAGGGTCATTAATAATTCTTCCTTGAAATGCTCTGCCAGCTTGTGTCCCCTACATGAGAGAAACTGGCTATAACACTGCAGCACTACATCTGCAGAGCTCTTCATTCTTCCATTTGAAATGAAAATCTGTATTCACTGATCGAGCAGTTAGCAGGTAGAAGGCAAACGTTTCTCCTGGGTATTCACACTCTCTAACCAATATCTATTTTTAGCAATATTTGGAAGAGAGCTGTCACTGTGGTCCCATGGGAGGATGCTTATGAATACTGGTCCATACCTAACCAGTGACTGTATTCATGCTGTACTCTGCAGTAAATAACACTTGACACAATAGCCTGAAACTGGGGATTCGGGTCATTTATTTTGCTAGCCTTTCTAATGCTTTATTTTCTAATACCTCACTGTTTTGGACTGGCTGGGAGGAATGTGTGTTTCACACCGTTCTAAAACTGATTCACTATTAGAGAAAAAGATCCAGCTGCCAACAACTGGAGTTCAAAATGCTTTATTTGTTGTTGAGCCTCGAACCAGAGTGAAAGGAGTCTTCTCCCCTGGAATCCATGTGATGGCTTTGAAAAAGCCGTACAGCTATTGATGCTGAGCTCAGTATCTCATCTATTTTTCCACTTTTTGTCCCTTGAATTTCAGGGATTCCTCTTACTCTTAGTGCTTTTTCTGCATGGTCCGAAGTGTCTGACCTCATTTGAGCTACTAATGTCACTTAATTAAAAGCCCAGCACACTAATATAAAATGCAGCAGCACTGAGAGCAGGCATGAATGGACGGTAAGGTGGATAGAAAACTGGCTGGATGGTCGCGCTCAACGGGTAGTGATCAATGGCTCCATGTCTAGTTGGCAGCCGGTATCAAGTGGAGTGCCCCAAGGATCGGTGCTGGGGCCGGTTTTGTTCAATATCTTCATCAACGATCTGGAGGATGGTGTGGACTGCACCCTTAGCAAGTTTGCAGATGACACTAAACTGGGAGGAGTGGTTGATATGCTGGAGGGTAGGGACAGGATACAGAGGGACCTAGACAAATTAGAGGATTGGGCCAAAATAAATCTGATGAGGTTCAACAAGGACAAGTGCAGAGTCCTGCACTTAGGACGGAGGAATCCCATGCACTGCTACAGACTAGGGACCGAATGGCTGGGCAGCGGTTCTGCAGAAAAGGACCTAGGGGTTACAGTGGATGAAAAGCTGAATATGAGTCAACAGTGTGCCCTTGTTGCCAAGAAGGCTAACGGCATTTTGGGCTGTATAAGTCGGGGCATTTCCAGCAGATCGAGGGACGTGATTATTCCCCTCTATTCGGCACTGGTGAGGCCTCATTTGGAGTACTGTGTCCAGTTTTGGGCCCCACACTACAAGAAGGATGTGGATAAATTGGAAAGAGTCCAGCGGAGGGCAACAAAAATGATTAGGGGGCTGGAGCACATGACTTATGAGGAGAGGCTGAGGGAACTGGGATTGTTTAGCCTGCAGAAGAGAAGAGTGAGGGGGGATTTGATAGTTGCTTTCAACTACCTAAAAGGGGGTTCCAAAGAGGATGGATCTAGACTGTTCTCAGTGGTAGAAGATGACAGAACAAGGAGTAATGGTCTCAAGTTGCAGAGGGGGAGGTTTGGGTTGGATATTAGGAAAAACTTTCTCACTAGTAGGGTGGTGAAGCACTGGAATGGATTACCTAGGGAGGTGGTGGAATCTCCTTCCTTAGAGGTTTTTAAGGTCAGGCTTGACAAAGCCCTGGCTGGGATGATTTAGTTGGGGTTGGTCCTGCTTTGAGCAGGGGGTTGGACTAGATGACCTCCTGAGGTCCCTTCCAACCCTGAGATTCTATGATTCTATGATCTCAGACCAGCCCAATACTGTGGCCTGAACACCACTGCTGTTGAAGTGAAACTGCAATGTGACAGTGATTAGGCAGGTGGTGAGCTGTGATTGCTGCTTTAGAAGAGCTAAGAATTGTGCACACCTTGCTACATGTCTTATCCTGTCACCCAAGTCCATGTGTTACATCTGGTCTCTTTTAGACTGTAAGCTCTTTGGAGCATTTATTGTGTGTGTTTGCACAGTGCCCAGCACAATGGGGCCCTACCTGGTTGTGGCCTTTAGTCGATACCACACTATAAAAGTTAAAGAATAATAAATTAATCTCTTGCATATCAACAGAGTAAATGAAGGCCCAAGAGACTCCACTGTGCTCAAAGGATTTCTTCTTTCTTTCTATCCATTGCAGGCACTGCATCGTTATCAGCCCCAGCATTTTCCTTAGTCTTTCCTCTCTTAAAGACAGTGCTGACTGAGACGCCCAATGATAGTGAAGAGAAGGAGGCACTCATGGTCAAGATCCTGCAGATCCTTACAGTCCATGCTCAGCTGAGATCAGCAAGTGACCAAACGTCACTGGTGGATGAGGTCAGTGTTCATCCATTCCCCAGGGCTGGGAACTATAGGAATGTGAAGAGATCACTGTGAAGATAATGGCATTAAAGATTAGAGAGTTGCCAAGGAGTGGTTATTGGGGGCACTGATACTTTCAGCGAAAAACCCTGGGATGAAGAGTTCTGTGCAGCTACTAAGTTGTCCCTTCAGCAGAACTTGCCATTTATTGTATGTGAAAATGTCAGAGATTGTCTGCAGTGGTGTTGTAGCTGTGTCAGTCCCAGGATATTAGAGGAACAAGGTGGGTGAGGTAATATATTTTATTGGACCAACTTCTGTGGGTGAGAGAGAGAAGCTTTTGAGCTTACACAGAGCTCTTCCTCAGGCCTGGGGAAAGTATTGAGAAAGTCAGCTTAACACAAGATAGAACAGATATGTGCTAACTACTTAAGCTAAACTATCTGTATTTAGCTGTGGTACTCTGAGTGCCTTTCCCAGGCCTGAAGAAGAGCTCTGTGTAGCTCAAAAGCTTCTCTCTCCCCGCAACAGAAATTGGTCCAGTAAAAAATACTCCCTTGCCCACCTTGTGTCTCGAATATCAGTGAAGCGGTTTCCCTAGCTCACTGCTGCTGACTTGCCCTGTATCCCCAGTTCTTAGACACTCAGTCTGAGGGCTGGTCTATACTAAACCCCCCTGTCAAACTAAGATACGCAACTTCAGCTACGTTAATAACGTAGCCGAAGTCGAAGTCTCTTAGTTCGAACTTACCTGTGGTCCACACGCGGTGCGCAGGCTCCCCCGTCGACTCCGCCTGCTCCGTTCATGGAGCAGGATTACCAGCATCGACAGGGGAGCACTTCCTGGTTCGATTTATCGTGTCTAGACAAGACGCGATAAATCGAACCCAGAAGATCGATTGGACTTCTCCGACGTGACGGGTGAGTATAGACGTACCCTGAGACTTGTTGCTTTGACAGAATTCACAAGCTGGCAAGTTGATTAGGCTTTATGTGGTAGGCTTTAGCACAAATTTGGTGCTATACAAATAATCTGATTTCTCCTTGTTCGTATACTTTTCCCTGGTCTCAATTGATGGTAGAAGGCCTAACCATCGCTATTTGCAAATAGCTTAGTCAACTATTACTTTCCCTTCAGAAGTCCCTCAGCATCTCTGTCGTAGATATTTTGAAGGTGCCTATCTCTTGGTACTGAATTGCCTAGCTAAGGTCACTATCCCATCATCTGCCAGCTGGCTATTTTGTGTATGGATTAGTTTGAATTAATCCCTAGGAGTGTTAAATTCTGGAATGGATAAAGCAAATTCCTACTGTGTGTCAGATGTAATGATTCAAGATCCTTTTCTCACTGGTGTAGGAGTAGTGCAGCTGGCATTGGAGTGGGTTTCCTTCCTGCCCAGCTAACTTGCTAGCATTGGATTTTCTCTGTTACCTTTTGGGGTTACATTTGAACAAAATATTTTTAGAGTGGCAAGATGTTATTTTTCCCCCCCATCCTAGAATGGCCCCGAGTTACTGCCTCGCACAGATATGCTGTTGCTGCTGACCAGAGTGATTGGAACAGGTTCTCCACGGTTACAGGTGAGCTGTCCACTTGGTCTAGCAGTATAGACCCAGCCTAAGCTGCATCAACAACTGAACCTAAGAAATATGTCCATCAATTCTAAATCTCTGAGGCTGGTTTTTCACATACCACCAGTTGTTTTATATGGTGCCAGTATCTGAGGATAACAAGCCTTTGTTCTTCCTCTATTGGACCAACTAGTTCTTCCCCATTTCCCCCTGAGTTTGTCCTTTTATTTCCTCTCTAAGGCCTTGTGTGGTGGTCCTTGTCCCTCCAGCAAAGAAGTGTAGAAGTGGCTCCCTTCAGAGTCCAACTACACTGCTCATTCTGTATTGGCCAGGATGCTGATGGGGAGGAGAGGTAGAAAAGCCTTTCCCAACTAGAAAGCAAAGCACCAAGTCTCTTCCTGGCTGCATGCTGCACTGCCACTGGACTGTCAGACTTTTTCCTTTGTTGCAATGTAGTCCTATCCACCTATATTTTATTTATAAGTGCAATGAGACGGAAGGTTAACAATAGGATCTCTCATGCTTTGTAATCGTGTTTCAGGTTCTGGCTTCCAATACACTGACAGCTCTGTGCACCAGCAGCAGTGGAGAGGATGGCTGTGCCTATGCAGAACAGGAGGAGATTGATGTGTTACTCCAGGCCCTGCAATCTCCATGCATGAATGTTCGAGATGCAGCTCTCAGGGTAGGTGTGAAACATTTGTTCTGACTTCCCACTTAAACTCGGGGCTCTCTAAGCCCTTTGTGCAGGCTACCAACCCCCTGGTCGGGATAGTACCCATCATTTGTTAAGCAGGTCTCTGGGCTAAGCTCTGTAGGAGGAGACAGTGACTACTAAATGTTCCCATTATGGACAGTCAGAACATTATTAATTGCATGAAAGGATCTGCATTGGGTTTGTGGCTCACATAGCAGTTTTGGCTTATCCTTGTCTCCTCCCCCATACAGCTGTGTAAAGCTTTAACATTCTGATTGCCCTTAATAATGATAGGAGGAGCTGGTAGCTCTGCCTAAAGTAAAAGTTGCCTGATGTTTTACATTACAAGACCTTATTTCTTGTTGCTTTATAGCTTTGCCAAACTTTGGGCCATTTGGGCTGAAATGTTCCATGTCTGCCTCAAGCTGAATGTTTTTAGAAAGTTTCAGCAAAAATGGCTCAGCCATTTCGGAGAGTGCGATAAGGGGACAAGAGGTTGTTTTGTCCAAGTTAAAAATTCCTACTACAGACCTGCTGAGAAGCTCAAGCACCTCCATGCTTTGGAGAAGGGACTTGAAATTTGGCAGGAGGGTCCCTCTGGTATCAGGGATGTCTCTCTTACTGTTCCCATTTAAAAAAAAAACCTGTCCAAATTTTGGCCAAGTTATAAGCCTTGGAAAAAATTATTTGCACATGCGCAATAGAGACTGATTAGCATTTTGGCAGCTAGTTTTCTGAAGAGTCTATTTGCACAGGGCATGCTGCATCCCGGGAGCCTGTAACTGAGCCCCGCCACCCAGGGCTGAAGCCACGGACAGTGGGGCTTGGGCTTCGGCCCCAGGCCCCAGCCAGTCTAATGCCAGCCCTGGCAACCCCATTAAAATGGGGGCGTGACTCACTTTGGGGTCCCAACCCTCAGTTTGAGAACCGCTGCACTAGAGAGCACTCCTCTCCAGAACTTGGAATGTAACTCAGTATTCCTGAGTTTTTGATATCTTTGTTGTCAGCAAGTATCTGTGAAACTCACTGGCAAAGTGTGTGTCTCAGGTTGCACACACAATCTTAATTCTGACCTCTCTGAACTTTTGAGTGCTTGATTTTGCAATCCTAACATGGTTTTAATGAAGCTTTTTTGTGTAGTTTGTTATGCTGGTGTTTAGTTATCCAGCTTGAGAGAGCACAACTGTTCTGAAGGAAGAAACCATGTAGCTGGCTTGGTGCTTTTATTCCCCTTGAATCCTGACATGGACTTACTTTAAAGACTACAGTTCCTCCTAGCGTAGTATAAGAGTTGTCCCCAACCCTGGAGTCCTGTCCAGTGCTAGACACCTACTAGAACTCTACTTCTTGGTGCTCTATTGTGGAAAAGCAAGTTCAGGCAAGCATCTTCCTCAGAGTGTGCACAGCATTATTCGGATCTTTCGCCTTTTATGGTATTTCTCACCATGGCAACAATTGCAAATGACTGTATATTGTCCTATATAGGTGTGATTTCTTTCTTTTATTGGGGTCCTGATCTAGGCAATTACCTAGGCCCTGAACTTCTAAGCAGCTGAGAGCTATTGCTTGGCTGCTGTACCTAATTACATTGGTTTTATGTTCTCCTATCCTCCTCCTTCTTAGTCCTCAGTCACTATTTTACTGGTGATTGAGCAACTGGATGGCAATATAGCTTCCTTGTTAAATTACAAAATGTGTTTTTCAGAAAGGTGAATGCAACACTACTTGTGTGTGAGACTGCTGAAATGGTTCTTTAATCAAGTGTTCATCTCTTTGCATGGCTGTGAGATGACACGCACACGGTAAAATTGAAATAGTTTTCCCGCTGGCCATCCCTCTTGCCTATTTATTACCCTGTCTCTGGCACTTATTTTGTGCAATTTGCAGCAGCTTTTGGCAAAATGAAAGAAGCGTCAAGATGTTCTTCAGTAGAAAGTTAATTTAATCAATCCCTAATTTTCCTTTACGTGGAAGATTTCCTGTATTATGATTTAAGGTCATCTCTGCTAAGGATGGCTGTAGAGACCAGACATTTGCACTGAATGTCCTATTGTTTCATTCAGGGACTAATGGAGCTGCAGATGGTGCTACCAACACCTGACAGTGATGAAAAGAATGGATTGAATCTGCTGCGCCGGCTCTGGGTGGTAAAGTTTGACGTGGAAGATGAGATTAGAAAACTGGCAGAGAGGTGAGAACGGGACTCTATTTAGTGGGTTGTAACAGTGATGGTTATTTGCCTTCCCACATGGGGTCTTACACAGAGGATCTGTGTAGATCTGTCTGGTGTTCTATGTTTAGGGGGATCTCTAGTTGTCTGAAGAATGATCCATCGCCTCTTTGTGTTGCTTGCAGGCTGTGGGAATCTATGGGTCTGGAGTTGCAGCCTGATCTCTGTTTCCTGCTGATCAAAGATACTATCTACTACGAGGAAGCAGTGCGTCAAGCTGGTGCTGAGGCTCTTTCCAAAGCTGTAGAGCAGTATCGAGACCAAGCAGCTGAAGTCATGAGTAAACTTATAGAGATTTACCAGGAGAAGCTCTATGTAAGTAGCTGCTGTTGTGTGGAGTTACAGGCACAAACCACACGTGTTCCGTGTTCTGTCCTTTTCTTACTCAGTCTGTTCACATTCTTCTGTTGGTACTGTCATATATGTCCTTTATTTTTTTGTTAAATGTGGCATTGCAGATGTAGGAGGCATCATGGATCTAAATTCTGTAGGCTAAAGAGAGGAAACTAGACCGAGCTGCTAATAAACTTCTGCTATAAACTTTGTTTTTTCCCTTCATGTTGTGTGTGTCTCCTTGGAAAAGCATGCGAATTAAATGTATCCATTTCCCCACTCACAGAGGCCACCTCCAGTTTTGGATGCTCTGGGACGGGTGATATCTGAGTCTCCACCTGACCAGTGGGAAGCAAGGTACTCTCTCTCTTCAAATTCCGCTCTTCACTTCCAGTGCTGCCTAAATGAGATGCTTCAGGCTTTTGCTCATGTTATTGTAGGTGAGAGGGCAGTGTATGGTCCAGGGAAGTGTTTGAGGAGTAAACTGCATTTGTACCAACTGGTGATTGTGTGGTCTCTGTTGTGGGACACTTGTCCCTCTCAGAGCAGACTGCAGACCAATACAGCTTTGCATATTCTACTGGAACATTTCCAGATCCATCAGACCATGGGTGGCATATGGATCGCTGGCTGGGGGAGGCTAGCCCCCAGCTCCGCCCCTTCCAGCTGAGGCCCTTCCGCAGCCCAGAGCCTCCCACTGCGGCCACAGGCCCCTGCCCCAGGCTAGCGGCCCCAGCCTTGGAGCGCCGGGCGGGCGGCCGTGGCCCCAGTGCCAGCCCAAGCCTGAGCTGGGGCTACTGCACAGAGGAACTGGGAAGAGCAGGAAGTAGGAGGGTGTCTGGGGGCAGGACATGGGCAGTGCCACACCTGGCTGTTTGCAAAGTGTGACAAAGTTCTGTCTTTGTCTCCATGGGTCCCGCGTTTCCTGGCGGATTTCGTTGTGACCCTCCACGTAGCCCTTCTCTCTCTAGAGGCCAGGGTCACAGCCTACTGAGCCATTTTCATAATAAGCCAGCGAGGGAGATGAGGAGAAGCTGCCCTCCCTTGCACAGTCTCTGTTGTCTCCTAGTCTCAGTGATTAATCAGGGGGGGCAAAGGGTGGAGCCTGGGCTCGCCCTCTACTCCAGGCTCCAGTCCAGGGACCCTAATAGTATCAGCTATAGTAGCTGACCTTTTAGAAACAGGACGCGTACAATTCCCTGGGCCACTTCCCCACAGCAGCCCCCACTTCCTCAAGCTCCACTTCACCCTTACCTCAGGGCTTCCTTCCTTGTGTCTGATACGGTCTGAACTGCTCAGTCTCTCCAACAGTGCAACTTCCTCCCACAGCTCCTGACATGCACGCCCACCTGACTAACTGGGAGGTTTTTTTAACTAGCCCCTGATTGGCTTCAGGTGTCCCAATCAACCTAGCTGTCTCCACTGCTTTCTGGAAGGATCTTAATTGGCCCCAGGTGTCTTGATTAACCTGGAGCAACTGCCATTTGGTTACCATGGTAACAGGGATTTGTTTAGCTTGGGGCTAACATACCTGTTTCTCACTACTTTCCTATAGCCGTCTGGCCTTGCCCCACATAAGGCACAGCCTTCCCCAGCCTATGATACCTGCCGCCCATGCATCAGACTGTTGGTCTTCACAATTTTATCCCTGTCAGTCCCATAAGAACAGAATCTTTTCCTGTTAAAATGGCTCATTTGTAGTTTATGTGAACAGATTCTCAGTCTCTGTTCTGTGCTCAATCATTTGTGTCAAGAATAGCAGTGCTAGCCTTAGTGAACTGGACAAATTCCAACTTGGATAATTACATTCTGCCTACTTAAATGCTTTCTGTATTTTTAATTGGACAGCGTATTGTTCACTGCTTCCCTTAAACAAATCTGTTCTTTCACGCTTATGTGCACTGTTATACGGCTACTGCGTTTCAGTGGTAGATGAAGTGACCCTTGTGTTTGGGTTTGTGTAAAGTGCTTGAGATCCTTCAGATGAAAGTTGCTGTATGAATGCCAGATTATTGTTCCTTTGGGAACGTGCAGCAGGGAGCTGAAAGTGAAATGGTGGTTGCTGCTCTGGGATCATCACTTTGGGAAAATTGGCACAGCTGCTGAACTATCTGAAATGTTACGGTTCCATGGCGTTCTCCCTATTAACTGTTGGAATTGGAAGTGTGATAGCTGCAAAAATCAAGTGCTTAGAAAAGTCACTGATCTGAATCATGGAAGCCCAATTCATACATTATACATTTTTTTAATACAGATGTGGCATAGCCTTGGCCTTGAACAAACTCTCTCAGTACCTGGATAGTTCTCAGGTGAAGCCCCTTTTTCAGTTCTTTGTACCTGATGCCCTTAATGACCGGAATACTGAGGTCCGGAAGTGCATGCTCGATGCAGCTCTTTCTACACTCAATACCCATGGCAAGGTAAGCTCAAATTCTCCTTCCCTTAAAGATGGGAATAAATATGAGTGGGACTTGGATACTGTGTTGAAGCCTATATATTAAGTAAAGCCATTGGTAGAAAGTAACTGTTGAAAATCTTCGTCTAATGAGAATTTCTTTCTCTAATGTATTTTAACATTTTCAGTAGTGACCAGTACAGACTAACAGCCTAAGGGTACGTCTATACTTACCCGTTGCGTCGGAGGAGTCCAATCGATCTTCTGGGTTCGATTTATCGTGTCTTGTCTAGACGCGATAAATCGAACCAGGAAGTGCTCCCCCGTCGACGCTTGTAATCCTACTCCGCGAACGGAGTAGGCGGCGTCGACGGGGGAGCCTGCGCGCCGCGTGTGGACCCCCGGTAAGTACCTTTTCATTCGAACTAAGATACTTCGACTTCAGCTACGTTATTCACGTAGCTGAAGTTGCGTATCTTAGTTCGAATTGGGGGGTTAGTGTAGACCAGCCCTAAGATTCTCCTCTCACATACACTATGGTAAATCGGGAGTAATTTAGTTGAAGTGACTGGAATTGAAATGGTATAAAACTGGCACAATAAAAGCAGAATTGAACTATACAATTAAACAAAGGTAAGTAATAGTAACTGATGTGAAGACGTGGCAGTGAGCACCATCAGAGGCTGCCTGTGTCTGACAAGTTGTCACATGTATAACTTTAATCTCATGATGCCAGCATCTGAGAACTGTATATACAACACCACTCATATATATATATATATATATGAGATTTTAAAAATGAATCAAATAAAAAAAAACAAAGTTAAAGAAAATGCATGCATGCTTAGTGTAGTAAAAATATATGGGTATTTCACATGTAGCTGGAGTATGGATCTGTCAAGAAAAGATGAGTTGTCAAACCCAAAGCACTGTGCCCTGCATGGATTTTGGAGGGGAGAGTTGGAACTCCCTCATTCAGGCTTCAGGGTGTCTCTTTGTGATCACCCCGTTCCTGTAGTCAAGGAGAACTTGAGTATTGTCACCACTAGCTAGTGCTCTTAGTAGCCAGATGAGCAATATGAGGTGCACTTGCCTCTTTTGCTCCCAGCTCCTACTAATTCAGGGAACAAGAGAATGGGTGCTGAAATCCAAACCTGTTCTTCACATGGTAATGCCCAGCATTTTCACCAGATCACTGGTCTGGTAGGTTTGTGTATCTATTTTTTCCCCAATATTTAAGAACTAACTGCTCTTCCACAGGAAATAGCCATAGCCTGTAGGATGCCACATGGTCCTAAATCCTGTAGTAGATGAGACTATCTCTGTGTGGAAAATGAACTGTAAATTGAGACTCTCATAATTGCATAATTTTAGCGTCTGATAAGGATAACAAGGTCTCGCTGAGCAGAGCAAACCTTGCTCTGAGAGTGGACTTTAGTAGCAGGTGACATGTTCTATGTTTTGGTTTTCAGGACAATGTTAACTCTCTCTTGCCGGTGTTTGAAGAATTCCTGAAAAATGCTCCAAATGATGCCAACTACGATGCTGTCAGACAGAGCGTGGTCATTCTGATGGGCTCCCTGGCAAAACATCTGGACAAAAGTGACCCTAAAGTGAAACCAATTGTTGCCAAACTGATAGCAGCCCTGTCTACTCCATCCCAACAGGTACCTCCTTTCAAAAGTTCTCAGGAGCCAAGCAGAAGCCGGTTAATTCTCTGACACTCTCAGGGATTTCATCACTCGCTGTCATCCCTGTGCTTGGAAATATGGAATCCAGGAACAACAGGAGTAGTGAGTTACTGAGCAACGGCTTTAGAGTGTTATAAAGGGAATGTGTATTCTCTAAGCCAGCGGCTTTCAGCTTGTGCTCCACGGACCCCTGAGAGTCTGCAGACTGTCTAAGATTTCCAAAGAGGTCCGCACCTCCATTGGAGATTTTTTAGGGGTCCAAAAATGAAAAAAGGTTGAAAACCATGGGTCTAAGCAGTTACACTCTGAAGTCAAACATGGTTTCAGATTCAGAAACATGAGAAGGCAGAAACCTGTTGCTGGGGACACATGCTAGTGGATCAGCAAAGTGAGTGGTGGGGACAGGTGTTATAGTGTTGGTGACATACACCTTGTGATCTGTTTGATAACTAGTGGGTTTTTCCATAGGTCCAGGAGTCTGTTGCAAGCTGTTTACCACCTCTTGTGCCTGCAATTAAAGATGATGCAGGAGGAATGATACAGAAGCTAATGCAGCTGCTTTTAGAGTCTGATAAATATGCTGAGCGCAAAGGTGCAGCGTATGGACTGGCAGGCTTGGTGAAAGGCCTTGGCATCCTCTCTCTCAAACAGCAGAAGATGATGACCACGCTGACTGATGCCATTCAGGATAAGAAGAACTTCCGCCGGCGAGAGGGTGAGTGGCAGGCCCTCTCCTCTCCATCTTCTTGAAATTTTCTATATTTGTTCTGCTGATACTTGTACCAGACATACTGATACCTGTACTTCCTCCATTTACTTGGGACTGACTGACTTGCATAGGAAATCCTGTATCTGGTTACTCTTCCCCTCAATTGATATTGTTAAAGTGGGGAATGTGGGTCTCTTGAAACCTTGATTTCTCTTGTACAGTATATTTTCAAACAAACAAACAAAAACACAATGGAGTAGAGCAGGGGTCGGCAACCTTTCAGAAGTGGTGCGCCGAGTCTTCATTTATTCACTCTAATTTAAGGTTTTGCGTGCCAGTAATACATTTTAACGTTTTTAGAAGGTTTCTTTCTATAAGTCCTTAATATATAACTAAACTATTGTTCGTATGTAAAGTAAATAACGTTTTAAAAATGTTTAAGAAGCTTAACTTAAAATTAAATTAAAATGCAGAGACCCCCAGACCAGGACCCAGGTAGTGTGAGTGCCACTGAAAATCAGTTTGCGTGCGCCGCCTTTGGCACCCGTGCCATAGGTTGCCTACCCCTGGAGTAGAGGAAGGGGTCTTAGTCTCTGGAATGTGTCCTCGCTCTCATCTCAGATAAGGGTGTTGCTAGGGAGGCTCTTGCTTCACTCAGGGAAGTAAGGATAGGAATGTAAGCTGGTCCAGAGGTGGCAATGGGTTTTTAAAACCTCTTCATTGCATTTTCTGCTGTATGTTTTCCATCCTTATTTCTCTTTCCTTCACTCTAATCCTAACTTACGCTGGGATTCAGAAGGCTACCAAGCTTCATTTTTAATGCTATCAGCCTCTGCGCCTTCTTTGGGGAGCAAAGTCCCCGACACAATACTCCCCTCTGGTTTAAAGAGGAGAATGAGATACCCAGGAGGTTTCCGGGGCTGAGTTTCCCACAAAAAATTACCTCTTAACTCCTCAGGCAAATCTGATCTTCACTTCTGATCCCACCTAGAGTGATGTATTATTTCCTAATTATCCTGTCTTTTTCTAGGGGCTCTATTTGCCTTTGAGATGCTCTGCACCATGCTTGGGAAGCTCTTTGAGCCCTATGTGGTTCACGTGTTACCCCATTTGCTGCTTTGTTTTGGGGATGGAAACCAGTATGTCCGAGAGGTGAGTAAAAGGTTCCTGAGAACCAGGAATGTGAGAGGTGGTAGCAAAAACTATTCTTCTTCTGAATAACTCTTTAAATTAAAAAACCCAAACCCTTGTACAAACCACAGGCTAGTAGAACTTGATTTCATTGATAACCAATAGCATCGTATTCCACTGGGCATTAACTCTAGGTTGGGGCTGTCTTTCAACTAGCTGTACTGTTGGACATCCACACTATTTTACCCCAGGGCCATGTTCCCACTGGCTCTTTAAAGAAGCGGGAGAAACCAGCAGTGAGGCAGATTATAAATGTCCTCTTTCCTCCTTCGAGGCTGCAGACGACTGCGCCAAGGCAGTGATGAGCAACCTCAGCGCTCACGGCGTGAAGCTGGTGCTACCATCGCTTCTGGCGGCACTTGAGGAGGAGTCTTGGAGAACCAAAGCTGGTATGGATTAGTGTTTGGCTCTGCTATAGTTCAGAGGAGCTTGAAGTTCACTGAAACACCACTTGTCTGGCTTATTTTTTCATCCTAGTGAACGCTGTGAGATCTTGTTCTCTTTGTTATGCTACAGCAGAGCATGTAGCTTTTGGAATGAATGCTTCATTTATCATCTGTCTCAGAACATATTTATAATATAATATATGGAGATATGCCTATCTCATAGAACTGGAAGGACCTTGAAAGGTCATCGAGTCCCGTCCCCTGCCTTCACTAGCAGGACCAAGTACTGTCCCCTGACAGATTTTTGCCCCAGATCCCTAAATGGCCCCCTCAAGGATTGAACTCACAACCCTGGGTTTAGCAGGCCAGTGCTCAAACCACTGAGCTATCCCTCCCCCTAAGCAGCATTTTCTTGTGACTGGATTCTAGGAAACGTTCTCTTGCAGCTATAGAGGTAGCTGAAGAGCAGGAATCTTGCCCCGCTGCCCCTCCCGAACATTATTTAAAAACCTCAGCAATGTGTGCGTTTTTCTGGACTATTGCTCTGTGCAGGGCTGAGTCTGAGTTGAACACTGCCATTGCCAGTCTCTTCTGTTGCATTAATTTTCTCTTACTCTGTGTTCAGGGTCCGTGGAGTTGCTGGGGGCTATGGCATACTGTGCCCCAAAACAGCTCTCTTCCTGCCTGCCAAATATCGTGCCAAAGCTCACTGAAGTGCTCACAGACTCCCATGTAAAAGTGCAGAAGGCAGGACAGCAGGCTCTTAGGCAGATTGGCTCTGTTATCAGGAATCCGGAGATCCTGGGTAAGAAGTGTGTGGTTTGATTGCTCAATGCATCCTGATATGAGACCCTCGTTCATAACTATGTCATAGAGCAGGACCCTTTTAGTTTACGTTCACATTGAATCATGTAAACTTGAAACAAAATCCACTTTTAGAAAGGTATAACCTGAAAACTGCAACGCAAGTGTCTGATTTTATGCTTTCTAAATGTTCTCTGAATCTTCTCAGCTAATGTCAAAAGGGCTCCCTTTGCCATTTCTCACTTTGTCATTCTTTAGAAGGATTAGCACTTCTTTGGGTGGGCGCGAGGACACCAGCTGTGGCTGAAGCTGTCTCACTTGTCTTCCATGTACAAACATAGCATTTTTCTCTCCCATTTTGAAATATGTAGCAATTGCTCCAGTACTGTTGGATGCACTCACTGACCCATCCAGGAAGACCCAGGAGTGCCTGCAGACCCTGCTGGATACCAAGTTTGTCCATTTCATTGATGCTCCGTCTCTGGCCCTCATTATGCCCATTGTTCAGAGAGCCTTTCAAGATCGTTCCACAGACACCAGGAAAATGGCTGCCCAGATCATTGGAAACATGTACTCCCTGACTGATCAGAAGGTATAATGCTGGGGAGATCTTTCCAGCTATAGGCTTCGCTTACTTTGGAGAGGAGCAATAGACTAACAGAGCAAGAGACTGGGAATATTTTATTGGTGTCTGGGTTTTTGTTCTCAGTAAGGGTAATCAGAGAACTCTGAGCAGTTCCACTGACTAGACATGGATGTTATGTGAGCAAGTGACTTCCGCAAAGATAATGAAAATCCTAGCGTGGTTGAGACAGTCAACTTATAAACTTTCTCCTTTGATCTACTGTATAACTCTGGTGCCATATACATTCCCCAAACAAGTCTGTAGAAGAATAGGTAAATATTTGTGCTCTAAGAGAGATGCCTCCATAAATCCACTACTTCGGAATGAATTCAGAGATTTTCAGTGTTGGTTCACAGAAGGAAAAGTTGAAGTAACTGTAGAGTGAAGATGGGTGTTTGATTCCTTTATTGCTGGTTACTCTCTAAAATTAAACCTTGCATTGAGGGGAAGAGGGCTGGATTTAATTTAGGAAACAAAAATTTAATTTATGAATCAGCATGAAAGGTTTTTGAATGACCTGCCTAGTGCAATAGTGCTCTGTAACGACCGCGTGGGAAAACTGAGTCAATTTGTGTATTATCAGTGCTGTGGAGGCAGTGTATTAAGCTCCCAGGGTATCTAACTGTTACCAGAAAAAGATGAGGTTCTGTTGGCTCAGTTTTCTTTTTGATCCCAGCACTTAAACACTGGGCTTTTTGTTTCAGGATCTGTCTCCTTACCTACCCAGTGTGACCCCTGGATTGAAAACCTCTCTATTGGACCCCGTGCCTGAGGTAAGTCTTGGTAGAACTACAGTTCTATTCAAGTGTGAAGAGTCTTTCTGCCTGATAAATTAGGATTAATCCTAATCTTTCCACTAACTAGTTTGTGGTTAGAATAGTGAGAGAAGCTGTGAAAAGTGATCAGGGAGGGGAGTTAAGACCTCCATATCGCTCTGTCTTGATGACTTTCATTATGACTGGATATTTTGCAACTCTACACTTCTCTCTCTTGCCTGTTAGGTGCGTACAGTATCTGCAAAGGCATTAGGAGCCATGGTGAAGGGCATGGGGGAATCGTGCTTTGAGGATTTGCTGCCATGGCTGATGGAGACGTTGACGTATGAGCAGAGTTCAGTGGATCGATCTGGTGCAGCGCAAGGTAAGTTATAACAGGAGCTGAGCAATGGTGTTGGAGTTTCTTAGCTTGGCCGAAATAGTACTTTGTGTGTGTTGTTACTGTGTGTTTACAGTTACACACAGTATTACAGAATTACAGTTCTGAAATTGAGTGTTGTTTTTCAGGTCTGGCTGAAGTCATGGCAGGGCTGGGGGTAGAAAAGCTGGAGAAACTTATGCCAGAAATTGTAGCTACAGCCAGCAAAGTCGACATTGCACCCCATGTCCGGGATGGTTATATCATGATGTTCAATTACCTGCCCATCACCTTTGGAGACAAGTTCACCCCCTATGTTGGGCCAATCATACCGTGCATCCTTAAGGTAGGAAGCAGATGGCAGGACATTCACGTCTTAGGGAAGGGAAGGAAAGTTTTCAGGTATTTCTAAATGCCTAATAAAGTAATTGAGATTTGCATGGCATTGTCCATAGCGGATTCTATTCCTTGCTCTTCCAAGGTCCTTGATAGCATTGTTTGCTGGGTTTTATGTATGGCTTTTAGTAAATCCTTGTCTTTGGAGATTGTGGGAAATGGGAAGAGGTCTCCACTGGGCATTCACTGCTTTGTAACTCATTGCTTTTAATGGATGAGGGGGAGGAATGCACCAGCTCACTGTGTGGAAATCAAGTTTGGTATTTTCTTCCCCATTGAAAACCACACTTTATTGTGATTTGTCTCTTGGTCTAGGCTCTGGCAGATGAGAATGAGTTTGTGCGAGACACCGCCCTTCGTGCTGGACAGAGGATCATCAGCATGTATGCAGAAACTGCAATTGCTCTTCTGCTGCCTCAGCTTGAGCAAGGTCTCTTTGATGACCTTTGGAGAATAAGGTAGGGAAAAAGGTTTTAACCCTGCAGTAACCATCCTTCCATCAGTGGAAGATTGGATGGGTTTAGAGCTTCTCAGTGTTGCTCTTTAAGGAAGTGTAGGAGCTGCTTCGAAACAAGAGGCTCTCCCTTCTACACGTGGACTAAGTGTGGTGCCTTCGTAGTAGTACTTTCAGATTCAGAATATGGAGTGGAATATGGAACGTGCAGTTTCTCCCAGGTGATGGTGCAAAACACTCCTACTGGATCACTTAGCCAGGTCGCAATTTTAAAATGCTTTTCTACAGCAATTTCTCTGGTAATATTTAGCACTCACATATGCATTCTGCATTTCTTTTTTCAAAGTGCTGTCTCAACAATCATTCCCCCTGGTGTGGAAACATGAAGTGGAAAGAACCCTGGTCACAGCTAATAATTATGTCTAAAAATTAGTGTTATAAAATGGCTACTGATGAGTGCAGTCATGTGGCATCCCAAGTGTGTGTTCATATCAACACAGAAGACAGTGGACATAGACAATGTGCAAATGATTTTATCCACAGGCTATTTTGCTCCTCTTCATAGTTCAGATCACGGCTTATTTGTCATTTTGCTGCCCTAATGTGGGGGCTCTCTAATCTCTGTTTTAGTTTGGAATTCCCTCCATCCCATCATCTTTATAGTGCTCTTTCTCACTCAGCTTGACAGAATGATCTTTATGGCATCTCATATAACAATTCACATTGACCTGGTTCTCTTCCTCACCATTTGCTCCCATGGTAGTGTCTAGGATAACAACAGTCAGTTTGGACCGGTACCACTTGTTTTCTTTTTTCTGCATGTAACACTGATCTTACTCCCTTTGTCAGGTTTAGCTCAGTTCAGCTCCTTGGGGATCTTCTATTCCATATCTCAGGAGTCACTGGAAAAATGACAACAGAAACTGCCTCAGAGGATGACAACTTCGGAACAGCCCAGTCAAACAAGGTAAGTGCTGTTGTCTGTTGCTGTGTTGCATTTTGTGGAGAGAACCTGTGGGGTGACCTTTATGATGGCAATACCTCTTCTAAGTTTCATGTGGCGAAAAGTGCAGTGTTGGCTTCACTGGTTTCCTTTTATTTATTTCAGGCCATTATTACTGCTCTTGGTGTGGAACGGCGGAACAGAGTTCTGGCAGGTCTGTACATGGGCCGATCGGACACCCAGCTCGTAGTTCGTCAGGCATCCTTGCACGTCTGGAAAATTGTGGTCTCAAACACACCTCGCACGCTGCGTGAAATTTTGCCAACCCTCTTTAGTCTTCTGTTGGGGTTCTTGGCCAGTACTTGTGCAGACAAGAGAACGGTAAGGGTTCTGCACAGGTGGTACTCTGCTAACAAAGGTTACTCTGTTCATAACTGGTGTTTGATGAATGTGGTTATTCTTTGAATAAGCCTCCCCAAAGCTGCCACTAACCTAACCTTAAACACACATTCGTGTCTCCTTTACACAGTCCCTGTTTATTCAGAGCCGCTACGGTGAAATAAAATTTTTTTTAAACTTCCCTTTTCATAGCTGTGTTCCCATCTCCACTGATCATTAACTCTGCTATGAACACTTGCTTATGGATAAAATATGGGCACATAAGAGTACAACAAATAGAGATTTAAAAAAAAATCACTGCAGCCATTAAGTTTCATGCGACTAAGAAATGGAAGTGTTAGGTTTCAGATGTTAAAAGTTTAAAAGGAATTGAAAATATGCACATGGTTATACTGTCTAGAGTAGCAGTATGGACTGTATTTAATGAGTGCATACGTAGCATGTATACTGTGTCTAGATGCAGTCTGTATTCATCTGAAACACTCTGATGGACTGAGGTACATAATGCTAACTGCCTTAGATCTCTTATTAGTTAGAATGGAATGTTCCAATTCAGTTTGGGTTGACATGTTCTAACTAGTTGCTTGTGATAACTGTTCAGAGTGACCCTGTTGTATGATTGTTGGGGACAGGTTGCAGCACGGACGCTGGGAGATCTTGTTCGAAAGTTGGGAGAGAAGATCCTTCCAGAAATCATCCCTATCCTGGAAGAGGGTTTGAGGTCAGAGAAGAGCGATGAGAGGCAAGGTGTCTGCATTGGTTTGAGTGAGATCATGAAGTCCACCAGCAGGGATGCAGTAAGTTAAATTCCAGAGGGGAAATGTAAAACTTTTTAGCCCATGTGATATTATAAAATACATGCCTTGCAGTTAAGGGATGAAGATGCAGCAGACTTGCTTTATGAACTGCCATAAAAGGAACTGAATTTCAGGACTTGTAACTAGTTGGAACTGCTGTCCAGATGAAAGTAAGTGTGTGTTTGTGTGTGTGTGTGTATATATATAATTTATGTCTGCAATTGGCAGTCTTAAAACAGTGCAATCTGTCTTCAGATTATGAGGTATAAGAGTTGAAAACTTCTTTTAAATTAATTTAGCTCCATTGTGGATGTTACAGTTTTTCACACAAATTAATCCGTCTAAATTTTCCATGAATTAATTTCAGGTAAAGAGCAATTTATTTTCTATTGTGTAAGTCCTGAGTTCCCAGCTGCTGTGTTCAGGTGTAGCTATGCTCCAGCTAACATGGACAGATGTCCTGTAATTGTATCTCTCTATCTCATAGGTGCTGTTCTTCTCAGAGTCCCTAGTTCCTACAGTGAGAAAAGCTCTGTGCGATCCTCTGGAAGAAGTCAGAGAGGCTGCAGCCAAAACATTTGAACAGCTGCACTCAACAATTGGATACCAGGCTCTTGAAGACATCCTGCCATTTTTGTTGAAGCAGCTGGTAAGTGTTTCAGACATGACCAAACACATTTTTAAAAAACCTCACCGTAGGACAAGTTTTGAGATTCTCGATACAGGCTGAAGGAGGAGTTGGTCTGTAATGCTAGGTCTTTAGGGGAGGGTCACAAGTCTAATGATTTCATTTCTACCCTGGATTCATCTCTTCTGCAAGAGGGGAAGAGAATGGTCGTGTAGGACTAAGAGTTGGAACATCTGGGTAATCTTCTGGCTCTGCTGCATGTCTCCACTGTCATTTGGGAAGTCGCTTAATGTGTGTGCCTCACTATGGAGATTCTTCCCAATCTGGTAGGGAGGCTTGATTCAGTGTCTGAAAAAGGCTTTGAGAGCCCCAGGTGGAAGGACTTATCTAGGTGCTGGTTGTATGATTATCCCAAAAATTGTCACTTGAAACAAGGTCTAGTTTGCTGTGGCAGAGATAATCTTGCAGGCAAGATGGCTAACTCCTTGTACTCTCTCCGTAGGATACTGAAGAGACATCCGACTTTGCTCTGGACGGTCTTAAGCAAGTTATGGCTGTTAAGAGCCGTGTGGTGCTGCCTTACTTGGTGCCAAAGGTATGTTTTGGAACAAATCTAAACTTTGTAGGTGTTTTATTTCTTCTTGCTTCAAATACTGTCTGCACTGATGTTCAAAAATTGGGAGCAAAATTTCAAACTCTGCACAGATTACTTGCCAGAAGCATTCATTGTAATTTGGGTTATGATGTACCCATGTTTAAGAATCGTTCATGCCTGTGTATTATGTGAGATGCCTTCTGAAAAATCTTACTGGAGTAAAATACTGTTGCTTCTCCTGTTTCCTTTAGCTAATTTCTCCTCCTGTAAACACCAGAGTGCTAGCATTCCTCTCATCGGTGGCAGGCGATGCTCTGACACGGCATCTGGGTGTAATCCTACCTGCTATGATGTCTGCACTGAAAGAGAAGCTGGGCACCGCTGATGAGCAACTGGTAAGTGACATAGTTCATTTTTTGGTAAGTAAGGAAGACAAGTATTTTGAGTTCAGTTATAAATAATGTTTCAGGGTTTTTAGATACATTGATGGTAGGTTTTAATTCAATCCATTAGCCCCTTGATTCAATTATCTTTTTGCTGGTGGTATATCAGGAGTTGGGAAATTTAGACTACCTGAGTCTAAATGGGTTTGGCCAACAGTGTGTCTAATTAATGGGATCTGTTTGTAGCGTTAGAAAACTGGGGCATTAGATGAGAGACTAAAAATATATTTATTTTCTTACAGTTCTTACTATGAGTGTGGTTCTATTTCTACACTGCTTCTTGTGATTGCAAAAATATCTAATATGCAAAGTCCAGAGTGTTTCTGTCCCCAGGAGTTGATTGTTTTTGTCTCTGTTTAGCCGGGTGTAACTAGAAATTAAAGTGATGGATTCATTGTCCATTCTTAGATGTCTGTTAGCTGATCTTTCAGTCTCCTAGCAGAGATTCCCATGGAGCTATCTAAAGTTGTCCATAGCTGACATTCCCTTCAGTATGGTGACACAGACCATGGAACTGCTTGGATCAAGCTGAAGTATGGTGTGCTGGGGCTTGTGATCTCTAAACCTCTGCATTGAAGATGGAGCAAAATGTAACCACGCTCATTTTATGTAAATTAAGTGCATCCCTTTGGCTCTTGGGAAGCTACCTATGCAGCTTCTGAGTTGGGCAAAGTTTGGGCAACCCTTAGGTTTAGAGAGACTCTACCATGTACTCTCCTCTCCATCCTTCAAAAATGGTGTTCCACCCTTATGCCCTGGATTTGTCATTAAATAAGGACAATGTACTGTTAAAATTCGTTACTAACCAATAAGAAATTGATTTGGGCTCTAGATGGACTACAAGAATAGAGGACCTGTGGGTGATATGACTGGTTTCCATGAATAGTAATTAACAATTGTACAATTTATCCTGTAGGATAATGGTCTGTAGGGAAACAGCATTAAACCTTGTGGCTTTTATACTGGTTGAAAGTTAACATAAAGTTCATTCTGACTTTTTAGGAAATGGCTAACTGCCAGGCTGTAGTCCTGTCTGTGGAAGATGATGTCGGGCAGAGAATTATCATTGAAGATCTATTAGAAGCCACTCGCAGCCCTGAGGTGGGAATGAGGCAGGCAGCAGCTATCATTCTAAACATTTACTGCTCCAAATCAAAAGCAGACTGCACTGCCCATCTCAGGAACTTGGTCTCAGGCTTGATCAGACTTTTTAATGATACCAATCCTGTGGTTCTCAATGAAAGCTGGGATGCTCTCAATTCCATCACCAAGGTGAGATATGGGGCAGGGTTGTTGCAGCGATACAGGCTGGGAGGGAATGGACTTGGTCAAATATTCCAAGAAAACACTCTGTTTTCACTGGAAATGAGGTCTTTGCAAAGATTGTAGTGTTTTAAGGACTGCACTAGACTAGTTGTAGTATGGGTGAAAGGCCAGGCATTCAGAGAGAATGGGAATAGATAGCAGTGGCTTATCTAAACATGAGAGGAATTCAAAAATTGTGGTGATTAATGCTGTTACACAGTCTTTGCCTTTTCTGTCACTCCTACAGAAATTAGATGCTGGGAACCAGCTTGCCCTCATTGAGGATCTGCATAGGGATATTCGTATGGTAGGGAATGAGGCCAAAGGAGAACACATGCCAGGATTCTGTATTCCAAAGAAGGTAAATAAGTGTGTAGTGTGCGGGCTGTGATTTACCACAATAATACTGTTGTGTCTTTCCAGTAACCTAGTTAATGTGATTTTTGTAGCTATCAGAATATTGTAATACTGGGGCATTCCAAACTGTTAGGTGTAGGGACTTTCTATAGGTTACTGCTGTTACTTGATACCCCAGTTTGGGTTTCTGTTGTAAGTAACTATTTGACAACTCTATAATGCACATGAGTCATATTAGTTGTCTTTTTGGTGGAAGTGTGAAACTGGACTTCTCTGCCAAATCTTTCAGGATTAAAACTTACTAAGCAGCAAGCAGTTTAGTGAGGCATAACTGCAGGAAATCAAACTGAGCAAAAGTACTTTTAATGGAAATGAAGATCAATAGGAAATTGATAAGATATTTCCAAGCTTGCACTTCCAGTGGGAAGTGGGGAGAAAGTAGGTTAGGTGTTGTCTGCATTGTTGGTTCTAGTTTTCTTGTTTGATTCCTGTGACAGGGAGTGACTTCTATTCTTCCGGTGCTGCGGGAGGGAGTTCTAACTGGTAACCCAGAGCAGAAAGAGGAAGCTGCAAAGGCCTTAGGACTAGTTATTAAACTGACCTCTGCTGAAGCCCTGAAACCCTCCGTCGTGAGCATTACTGGACCACTTATTCGGATCTTGGGAGATCGGTTCAGTTGGAATGTCAAGGTGGCTTTGCTTGAAACATTAAGCCTGCTGTTGGCCAAGGTAAGATTCCAAATCACTGGTAAACTTCTTTGTTTTTTCTTTTTGTCAAGTCTGAACTCTCCAGATCTGTTAACCTTCTCTACGTAACCAAATTGCACTGGGCTTTTGTGTACCGTGTTTAGTTACAAAGAATACTCGTGTCATGGGTGTGAAAACCTTCAGTGCTTAATTCTCTGCTTTCTGAAAACTGAATTCAGTCCTCCTATGGTTTTCCCATATTTTAGCTGTGTGTGAGGGAGATTCTTTATCTGGATGGGCAAGTGCTGATTTTATCATTCTATCTAAGTGCTGTTAGAAGAAACCACACTTTTTCGGATCTTTCCTTTCTAGTTTTTGTTTCACATTTGAGTACATGTGATTTTCTCCCACCACCTAAATCTCTGCCTGTACAGGTTGGGATTGCCCTGAAACCATTCCTGCCTCAGCTACAGACTACCTTCACCAAAGCGCTACAAGATTCAAACCGTGCTGTCCGCCTTAAGGCTGCTGATGCGCTCGGTAAATTGATTGCCATCCAAATTAAAGTGGATCCTCTTTTTACTGAGCTGTTGAATGGAATCCGTTCCAGTGGGGATTCTAGCATCAGGTAAGCTGTGGAAAACGGGCAGGGCATGAACTACTTGGCAGTAGTGGGAAGAAAGGCAAGTTTAACTTTTTTTTAAAACACTCAATTAACATCAGAGATTAGTTGACTGTAGAGCAGAAGCCAAAGTTATATAAATGCTATGAAAGACTCCAATAGTTTGTTTCCTATTTAGCATTTGTTTCAGTGCATATGGACTTGGTATTTTTTCCTAGTTCCAAGAATTAGTCCACCTATCAGTAAAATGTCCAGCTCCCTAAGAAATGAACCTCCAACTGGAGAAGATTTTCCCTCTTGGTGAATGGTCAAAGACCCTTCCCACCACTAAGAATGACAATCAGATGTGAACCAATGCAGGCATTGTTTGGTGCTGATGGTTTCCTGCCATTAGAGAAGCTCCACTGCCTTGAAATTTAGGCACACCCACCTTTGTGCTAATCATTGTGTATGTGAATCTGTTGTTGGCAGCCAGCTCCTTGTTCTGGGAAAACAGCAATCTTGAATTGTAACGTGTGGTTGTTCACTGCAGAGACACCATGCTGCAAGCTCTGCGATTTGTAACACAAGGAGCTGGTGCTAAAGTGGACGCAACAATTAGGAAGACCATCACCACAGTGCTTCTAGGAATGCTGGGACATGATGAGGTATTGCTGCAAAGGGCCCATGGGGGATGTCTCCTGTACACTATGTGCTTGTTTTTTTAATTTAAACTCTGAGCTTTCTAACAGAGTTGTTTCCTAAAATAACTTCCTGGAGGAGTTACTAATAATACACTGGAAAGAGAGCTTATATAAAAGCAGGCTGAAGCAATGCATTGCTCACTAAACTGAATTCAATCTGTAAAACTGAAATCGCTTCAATGCCTTACAGTATATTGATTGAGAAGCAAATGTTATCCAAGAATAAGATACTTCCCTGGTCAATCTATTGTAACTCTTAAATGTTGTGACATTAGTGTTTCCTTGGCTTCTTTGTGTGTTTGACCTTCTGTTCTTCCCCAACATATTTGTTGAGGCAGCTAAAAACTATTCACTTACCATCAGCTGAAAGTAGGAAATATACCAGCTGCACTGTAAAAGCATATGTGACGTCTTAACATCTCAGTCAGTATAGATAACCTCAATGTGGTAATGCATTTCCCTTTTTTTGGAGGGGTTACATTCTCACTGACAAAGAAATGGTCCAGTTTTAAAGAGGCATGTTCTGCATATGGCAGATTGCTACACTGACTGGAACGAACAGTATTGCACCACAAGATCAACCTTCACATTCTGTAGTGACTGCCTGTTTATTCTACATCTGTAAAACACAGGTTGCTGGCATGTCAGAGATGGAAAAATTCTCATTGCAATGTAAATATCATAGAATATCAGGGTTGGAAGGGACCTCAGGAGGTCATCTAGTCCAACCCCCTGCTCAAAGCCAGTAGCGTAGGCAGGTCCAGAGCACAGGGGGAACGGCGCTATAAAAAGGCGGCTCCCCCTGTAGTCACCCGGCGGCACTTTGGCGGACCCGCCGCCGAAATGCCGCCGAAGACCCGGAGCGCCGCCGGGTGAGTGCAAGAAGCGGCGCCGCTTCTCCTCACAGGGGGAGCACCTGCTCCCCCCCCTGGCTACGCTACTGCTCAAAGCAGGACCAATCCAATCAATGTGTGGAGAACTGTAATGGCAAACTCATCATTTTGGCAAGCTAAAGTAACAACTGGTGCTAAAAGTTTTGAAGCAGGCCATCTTCACTAGCAAGAGGGCATTTTGCTGGCCGACAGCAGGCACCACGGCTGCGTTTCCCAGCCTGTAAATCAAGAATTTGACCTTTCCATGTACACAAAAGGCCCTCTTAAATCACAAAGGTGAAAGCAAATGTGTTTTCTGTGTGTATAACTCAATGCTTACGGCAAGTCAGTACTGTAGTGCTGTACTCTGTCTGCCCTGAGCTGACCATTTTGGCTGTGGGCTTGATTTTAAATTCAACTGCAGTGTACAAGAAAACTTGGGGTAGATTGAAATCAACAAATGGTGGGGGTGGGGAGCTGCTTGTGAAATCTTCATTTTCCTTTGTGTTTTTGTTTCAGAGCTTCTTTTGTCACTTGGCCATCTCAATGGAAATTCTGTGTGTATCAAACTCTTCTCATCTTTGCCTTTCTCCCCCTCCTTTCCTTTTTAGGATGCGACCCGCATGACGTCAGCTGGCTGTCTAGCAGAGCTGTGTGCATTTCTGTCGGAAGAGGAGCTCAGCACTGTTCTGCAGCAACACTTATTGGGTATGTCTAGCAGAGAGTTATAAATGTGTTCTGAAATGAACAGGAAGTTTTATTAATTATGAAATCTTAAACTGTGGAGAAGACCCTGAGTACTGTAGACTAGCACTTTCAGCCGCTGGTCCCAGAGGCTTTCTTGACTTGTTCTAGATTCTTAATGTTGAACCTCTATTCTAGGGCCTCTCTTACACATTCCTCTGCTAGTCTCCCATTCATTAGTGTGCACTCTCATCCGCAGTGGAGCCTTGGATTACTCCTGTAATTTGAGGCAGCCAATGCTCCATTACCCAAAGAGCATGCAGAGTTGAACTGGGGATACGTAGAACATGCAGAGTTGAATGGAGAAGCTATAGGCACTAACAGGTACAGCTGAGGTCTTAGCGTAGCGGACTGATGCAGCAGACCAAAAAGGTTAGAAACCTGTGTACTGTAAAAATACATTTTTATAGAAAGTTTTGAAACTGCTGCCATTTTTTGTGTCATTTGGCTGTAACATTGAAAGATCGTGGAATATTAATGCCCTAAGACTTACAATTGCTCTTGGAGAATTAACTCCATTGATCTGGTTTCTGGCAAAAATGTTAATTCTCCAGGAACGGTTAGTGGTTTGTGGGCATTACTATAGCATTCCACTCTGTGGAGTTAAAATGGGAATCTAGTGATTGGTTGCTATGAATCTATGAATTGCCGGAAAATGTGTTTATTTCATTGAAGAGACGTAGCTTCACTAATGATGACAAGATCCTTCACATTTTAAAATTTAAATGTGTAAGAATAATACCTGATTGAGATCATCAGAGGCAATGGGATGAGCATGGGGCTGGGAACCAGGAACTGTTAAATTTAATCCCAGCTATGCCACAGACTCATTTTGTAGCCTTAAAATAAGTCACTTCTTTGTTCCAGTTTCCATAGCTGCAAAATGGGTCTTACATGATAGAGGTGTTGGGTTTAATGTTAATGTTTGCATAGAGCTCTCTAAGCAAGGTATTATTGAAGTGTTTGTTCATTTTTATGAAAACAGACAGAGATGAATGTCAGCCTGACAAAACTCATTTATATCAGGTATAAGGCTCAATATTGCTCTCTCCCTCTTGCAGCGGATATCTCTGGGATTGATTGGATGGTGAGACATGGACAGAGCCTTGCACTGTCTGTGGCTATAAAGGTAGCTCCCAGCAGACTATGTGCACCCAAATACTATAACAGCGTTCAGGAGAGGATCCTGAGCAACGCCACAGCAGACAGGGTAAGCACCATCTGAAGGCCATCCAGAGCATTTCCCAAGAACTCTGTCTGTTGCATTGTAAACAGTTTAAAGCTTTGCAGACCCTCAGTGCTACCCAGTAAAACTGGGCCAACCTTCAAGCACGCTCTGAAGAATGTACCATGAACAGAGACAGTTCTGCACTTGAGCTCCATGATTATTCTGATTCTCATCTGATTTCCACTGTCCCTGGAAGTGGTTGTGTGCAAGTTGTTGAAAGTGTTCCTGATTGTCTAAATTTTAAATTTCACACTACTGCAGTTGGTTTATGTGCTGAACCCAGAGCATGTTTGGAAAGCACTTCAAATACAAGCTCATTCCTCTTTCCTCCGAACTTACTTTAGTGAAAGTTGTTTAGATTGCTGAAGCAGTTTTCAGCATGAACACACAACTGTCTGATCCTCCGACAAGTGCTCAAGTTAGGGCTAGAGTTACTAGGGAATGAGGGGCTCTTTCATCTTCTGAAGAAGGTCTGTATGTAAGCTGACCATCATGGTGTGGCTAGTTAATACTTAGGAAAGATAAAGTAATAGTTGTGCATATTTATCTGTGAGAGGCAGTGTAATCCTTAGTGATGGGACTCCGGATATATGGTTTCTATTCTCTGCTTTTCTGCTGACCTGCTGTGTGACCTTGGGCAAATCATTTGACCTCTCTGTGCCTCTGTTTCCCCTCCTTTCGTTTATCTCCCTTGTCTGTTAGACTGTAAGCTCGTCAAGGCAGGGACTCTCTCTTACTCCATGCATGTACAGTACCTAGCACATTGAGGCCTCTACACACTACTGTAATAATTATTATAATAATAACAAAAGTGCCCTGGTTCTCTTTGTGCTGCAGATCCCCATTGCAGTTAGTGGTATTAGAGGAATGGGCTTTCTTATGAAATACCACATAGAAACAGAAGGAGGAAATCTGCCTCCCAAACTCGCCAACCTCTTCATTAAGGTGAGCCCAGGAATGTGTCATTTAAGTTTTGTGCTACCTGAACTATTGTACAATGACCTTAACCAATGGAATGTGGCCTGTATTTGGGTCAGCTGCAGAGGGTCATTGGCCAGTTGATGGTTTGGTCAATAAAATCTCAGTACTAGTTGTAACATAAAGTGAAAGCAGTAAACTTGGACAGCTTGTATTTTGAATCTGTGAACCCTGGGGTGCTTGAGCATCTAGATTTGTCTGCAACAAAGTACAAACAAAAATATGCTTTTATTTTATTTTTTATATTAAAAAAAATATTTTTAGTTTTTAGAAGCCTGTGTATGTTCAAATACTTTTAACACCACACAAAAAAAGAGGCTTTACATTCAAACCTTAGCCTACTTGGTTATGCTTTTATTAGTGCAGATAGATAGCAGGTACATAATATACATATTGCAATAATGGTGACTTATAAAGGAATAAGTAAAAGAAAAATTGAGATTTTGTAATTTTTTGTTGCTGCTTCCTCTATGAGAGAGACTTGAAAGTGCCTTTTTCCCCCTTTTAATATTTCTGCCTTTAAAAAAAACACACAAAAAAACTCAACCTTGGATATATCCAGAATGTCAACTCTCTCCTTCCCTGGTTTTGGTGCAGCACTTCCCACGTTTTGCACCTCTCACCTCTTTTCTTATTAAAGAGGCTGGGATGCTAACAAAGATGTCTTTTCTCCACAATGTTAGTCACTGAAGTTAAATAGATACTAACAAAAAAACCTCAAGCAAACCAGCGTTTTAAACAGTCTAAAAATCCCTTTCTCGCTCAGTTGCTCTGGTTTCAGTTTCTTAACGTGTCACCTTTTTACCAGGGTAGACAGGAGCTGAATTTCTAATGTGAAAACTAAGCAAAAGCCCTCTTGCCCCTTTTTCGTGGGGGGAACCTCTCAGGACTTTTTTATACAACATAAAGAAGCAAAAAATGAAAAAAAGACACAAGACCAATTGTTTTCTTTGCCAGTCACCTTTAATTGGCAATAAAAGCATTTATTTTTGTTTTCAGGTTTTTTCTTTTTCTTTTTAATTTAAAAACTCTGAAGCACATGATTTGGGCCCTACCAAATTCACAGTCTATTTTGGTCAATTACATGGTCATAGGATTTTAAAAATCATAAGTCTCATTGTTTCAGCTATTTAAATCTGAAATTTCACGGTGTTGTAATTGGAGGGGTCCTGACCCAAGAAAGAGTTGTCGGGGGTCGCAAGGTTATTGTAGTGGGGTCGCAGTACTGCTACCCTTACTTCTGCGCTGCTGCGGGCAGGGCGCTGCCTTCAGAGCTGGGCGCCCAGCCAACAGCTGCTGCTCTCCAGCCACCCTGCTCTGGTGGCAGCGCAGAAGTCAGGGTGGCAATACCACAACCCGCCCAAAATAACCTTGTGACCCCCCCTGCAACTCCCTTTTGGGTCAGGACCCGCAACTTGAGAAACGCTGGTCTCCCCTGTGAAATCTGTATAATATATAAAATACCAGATTTCACAGGGGAAGACCAGATTTCATGGTCCATGACGTGTTTTTCATGGCCATGAATTTGATAAGGCCCTACACATGATATAGACCACAGTGACTTCAAAGCAGCTCCTGTTATGTGAAAGCATATCAGAAAGTACTAGACATCCAATTTGTAGCTTATATTTAATTTGTATGATTCACTACCGTGTGCTGTGGTATAAATGTGTTGTTAATACACATGAATATTGTGATAAAAGCAGTGTGGTGCACAGTAAATCATAAATTGGTTAAGATTAAAAAGAACAGAAGGGCCAAGTTCATATTAAAAATTAAAGGTTGTAAAACTCATTTTAAAAAGGCAAAGGTGTCCCATAGCCACTGTTCTGTCAGGTTTCAGCCTGTCCCAGGCTTTTATTGGAAAATGAAAACAACTGAAAAGAGGACATTTAATGGAAACACTAAAACTCTCAACTGTCGCTGTGCTAGTGGTCATTGTTGTTTCCTGAAGTAGCTGCAGAGAAACCACATGACCTGCAGACAACCGCAAGCTGCAAAACTTTTCTTTTAAAAAGGTGTATTGTTGTCAAGTTACAATCCTGACTTATTTTCATTTAACAGTTTGCTTAAACTTGTGGATAGATAATGAAAAACAGAAATGTACTGTGGGGAGAATGAGGAGCATCTGCAGTTCTATGAGTGCTTGTATTCCCTAGTTTAGTTTCCCTATCAAAAAGGCAAATTGGCACTCTGAAAATTTGCCTGTGCTGTATCTGAAATTAAGGATCTCTGTGTGTCTCATTCAGTGTCTCCAGAATCCATCCAGTGACATCAAGTTAATTGCAGAAAAGATGATCTGGTGGGCGAATAAAAATCATCTCCCCTCTATGGATCCTCAAACAATTAAACCAATTCTTAAAACACTTCTGGACAATACAAAAGACAAAAACACCAGTGTGAGGGCCTACAGTGACCAAGCCATAGTTAACCTCCTGAAGATGAGAGAGGGCGAAGAAGTGCTTCAGGTATGAACAAGAAACACTTTGCTACCTAGTGGAAGGCCATATCATGTTGTCTTGCATACGAGTAACCTTAAATATTGTTGTGGGTGGAGCCTTTTATCTTTGAATATATAAACGAGTCTCTTGCAGTATAAAATATTACAAATGATGGCGGGGTGAGGGGAAAATCGGGAATGTTTCATGGGTTAGCATCTAATTCTTCATCCTAGATCAATATTCTCATACAAACTTCCATATTTCTCCACTTGGCTGTCTTGGGCATACATGGTTACAATGTGGTAATATGTATTACTAAAATGCATCAAGCTAACTCCCCCTCTGTACCCAACAATTAATAACCACACCTTCAGAATGCTATTCGGCTTTGCCATGCTGTTGATTATAATAAGGGTCATCCGTATATGAACCTATTTCTGTAGTAGTTGCGCTATGGGCTGTTGTAGGATGGATGAAATACTCCTTTGCATGTCAGTGTCCAGAATAAGCTATTTTTATTTAGTGCTTATGTCTGAATTTGTGGAACCAGCGGAAATGCTTTGATGTGCTTGTAAGTGTGTAAGTATTTTCCTGTGTGTGTTTGTTGTTTGTAATTCATAAACTTTAAGGCCAGAAGGGATCATCATAATCATTTAGTCCAGTGGTCCCCAAACTTTTCAGGGTCACCCCGCCCCCCCCCACCACACACACACACACACCCCGTCGGGGCCGGGAGCTGGGCCACAGCTGCGGGGGGCTGGGGAGGATGCAGACAGGGGTAAGGGGACTGAGGCTGGGGCCGCAGCTAGGGCTGGAGCGGAGCCATGGCCCCAGGCCCAGTCTGGCTCCCCTTCCTCACCCCACCTCCCACCCCCACCCCCACCCCCGCCTCGGTCCTCAATGCCCCACACTTTGAGGACCTCTGATCTAGTCTGAACTGCACATCACAGGCCACAGAACTGCACCCACCGGTAGACTCCTATAACCTCTGGCTGAGTTACTGAAGTCCTCAAATCATGATTTAAAGATTTCAAGTTACAGAGAATCCACCATTTACTCTAATTCAAACCAGCAAATGACCTGTGTCTGATGCTGCAGAGGAAGGCGAAACACACCTAGAGTCTCTGCCAGTATAACTTGGGAGGAAAATTCCTTCCTAACCCCAAATATGATAATCAGAGCATATGTGAGAGACCCACCAGCCAGACACCCAAGAGAGAATTCTCTGGAGTAACTCAGAGCCCTCCCCATCTAGTGTCCCATTTCTGGCAGTTGAGGATATTTGCTACTAGCAGTCACAGATGGGCCATGTACCATTGTAGGCAGTTTCATCAGACCATCCCCTCCATAAACATATCAAGCTCAGTCTTGAAACAAGGTAGGGATTTTTTTTGCCCCCTCTTCTCGCTTTGGAAGGCTGTTCCAGAACTTCACTCCTCTAATGGTTAGAAACTTGGTCTAATTTCTAGCCTGAATTTGTTGGTGGCCAGTTTTATATCCATTTGTTCTTGCATCAACATTGGCACTTAACTTAAATAACTCCTCTACCTCCCTGGTGTTTATCCCTCTGCTGTAGACATAGAGAGCCTCCCCTCAGACCTTCGTTTGGTTAAGCTAAACAAGCCCGGCTCCTTAAGCCTCCTCTTGTTAGTTAGGTTCTCCTTTCCTCTGATCATACTAGGAGCCCTTCTCTGCACCTGTTCCAGTTTGAATTCATCTTTCTTAAACATGGGAGGCCAGAATTGCACACAGTATTCCAGATGAGATCTCACCAGTACCCTTGTCCAATGATAATACTTCCTGGAAATATCGTGTCTGATGCGAGGACTGCATTGGCCTTTTCCACGGCTGCATCACTTTGGCAGCACGTAATCATCCTTTGATCAACCAATACACTCAGGTCTTCCTCCTCCTTGTCACTTCCAATGCATCCCCAGTGTATAGCAAAAATTCTTGTTGGCCCCTAAATGCATGACTTTGCACTTTTATATTTAATCCCATTTCTATTACTCCAGTTTTCAAAGTCATCCAAATCTTGTATCATATTCCAGTTGTCCTCTGTATTAACAATACATCCCAACTTTTTGTCATCTGCAAATTTATTAGTACACTCCCACTTTTTGTGCCAAGGTTATTAATGAAAATGTGAAATAAGATTGGTCCCAAGACTGATCCCTGAGAATCTCTACTAGTAACCTCCCTCCAGTCTGACAATTCACCCTTCAGCATGACCCACTGTAGTCTTCTCTTTAACCAGTTCCTTACCTACTTTTTAATTCTTGTTTTAATCTTTATCTTCTCTTATTTAACTAATAATTTCTTATGTGGAACTGTATGAAATGCCTTACTGAAATTCTGCTAGATTAGATCTACTGTATTTCCTTTGTCTAGAAAATTGGTTATCTTATCAGAGAAAGAGATCAGGGTAGTCTGGCACAATCTACCTTTTGTAAAATGATGTATTTTATCCCAATTTCCATCTACGTCCTTAACTAATTTCTCTTTCAAAATTTGTTCTAAGACCTTGCATACTATTGAGGTCAAATTAATGGGCCTGTAGATTCCCAGGGCACTTTTTTGTTCTTTCTTAAATTATACAATATACAATTGCAGAGGACTTTGTGTCCAGTGGTTATCTCGTCTGTTCATATTTGACTTAACCAAAAGAATTTGTGGCAATGTTGATTATTTCCAAAACAGGTTTTATTTAGTCTGTGACCCTGAATCTTGCTCTCCTTACCAAGGATATTGTTACTCTCAACTCTAGTCCTAAAGGTAAAAACATTAAAAATGCACATCTGTTTAATTAGAAAGAGGGAGAACCTTGAATGCAAGAAGCTAGACAGATCAGTTATGTATGAAAAGCAAGATTTTTATGTTTGACTCATAGCTGAATTTTATTCATTGGATCTGTTGGGAGAAGAATTACAAGAGTTTTCTTCAATACAGCTGTAAATCTGGGTATAAATTTAAGCCAGTGTTTCTCTTTTATGTTCCGACACATACCCTGTAAGATACTGAATTTTTTTAATGCTTTTTTTTGGCATAGAATAAAATAGATAAGGGCTAATTTAGCATTAGGAGTGAATGCTTTTATTGGTATTCTCTTCTTCCTCTTTCCACAGTCTGTCTCCAAGATCCTAGATGCTGCCAGTCTGGAGCTGCTGAATGAGAGCTGCAGGAGATCTCTGAAGAAGCTTGCCAGCCAGGCGGATTCTGTTGAACAGATCGATGACACTATATTGACGTGATATTTAAGATCCCGAAGAAAAGAAAACACTGAACCAACGGCTGCATCAGCATTTCAACTCAAAAACCAATGTTAAATGTTTTCATTTTTGAAAATGTTAATTCTGATGGGGGCTTATGAAAAGGGCTCCCAGAGAGTATTTTAATATCAAAAATATACCAGAATAGCCTTAATTAGACCTACATTCACTAAAAATTGAAAATTTGGTCCCCTTTTTGAAACTGAATGCGCAAAAGACAGTCCTATTAATCAGTATCAGTTAATTGTAGCTGATTGTGAGGTGTGTCTTGAGCATCAAGCCTGTGTGTGAAACCCGCTTCCTTCTCAGAAAGGTGTAAAAGCTCTAGTAAAGGAGCTAACACTGGTCTTTTCCACAGATCTTGTGCAGAGGAAATAGAAATCTGTGAAAGTTAAAACGTAATGTTTTTGTGTACTAACTTGCGGCTTGTGATGGTTCTGAAGACTGAAAATCCCTGTAAAACTACTATTTAAAATAGCCTTAGAAATTTCAAATGCAAAAGGGGGATTAAATGCAGATTGTTTGAAGATGGAACGTTTAATAAAGGCTTTGAATTTAATGCTGATGATGAAACCACTTTTCTTTCTACAAAAGTATGTTGTCTAAATGTAAAGCCATCTTATGCCAGGTATATGGAGAAAGTTTTCCCATGATGTGTTTACTTTTTGATCCATTTTTTCAAGAGCTATTTGGAGTACTCATTTTTTAGTGTACATAACATTGCAATGAACAAAAGACCTTCCCAATATTGAAACAAGCTGGGGGCTTTGCAACCAAGGCAAGACTAACACAGTTTAAAAAAAACCTGACAAGTATTGATTCCAACTCAATAACTACATTCCCTAACTCCTACAATTCTGTTGGTCAATGGCATCTTGAACATACCATCTTCAGTTGCCCAACTGTTGAACATAACAGGCCTCTACTTTTGTGCCCTCTAACACTTGGTAGTGAATTAAGACTAGTACTAGTCTTAACAAGATTGATTTTTTTGTCATTTTTCTGGTCATTGAGCTCTGTTGATCTCAGTTATTTATCTAGCAAGATCCACTTCAAGGATTTATAGTTCACCAATACAGTTGGCCCCATATATAGAGACACATCAGAAAGCTCTGGTAGCAGCAAGCTGAGCTATTTTTGGAAGGTAAAGTGAGATTTTTGTTCTCTCTAAGATTGTTAAACAAACCATATCTATTTTATCAGATAAAAAACTGGTGAAGCCTAAGAAATGCAGAGCACTAAGAATTTTTGATTGAAATATGAAAAGAGACTGTTTTGACTCCTCAAAAAGCAATGAAATGTATGGGCTCAAATCACGATGAAGGGATGAGTGTGTTTAGTCCCATACATTGATGTTATTTATCTGAGCATATAATCTGGAGTAATCCCATGGGGTTATTAATGCTGATCTTCTGTAGCTGCCATGATGATGGGAGTAAGTAGGAAAGGGCTTGATGATCTGGGCCATACCAATACTGAAACTTAATCAGGAATTAAAAACAGATACTAAAATAGAAAGAAATATCCTCTAGGGTGGTCTTTTTGGAGGGTTGGATTTTTCTGTTCAAGGGTGTATTACTTCAAAATCTGGCAAAATGATCTTCCTCTCCCCTCAAGTGTCCATAATATGACTTGTGATCCTGCAGGATGAGATGTGTGCTATATAATTTAATGATCTGACTCACCTATGGAGACTTTATTCTATATCATGTTTCTACTTTGTTTTGGTAAAAGTTGGTGAATTGTATGTTTCTCAAATGAACAGAAATTAATGGACATGACTAAACATTAACATAGTCATAAAAGGGTGAAATTCACCCTAGTGCTGTGAAGGGCCTAAGGGCTGGTCTACACTAACCCCCCATGTCGAACTAAGATACGCAACTTCAGCTACGTTAATAATGTAGCTGAAGTCGAAGTATCTTAGTTCGAACTTACCTGTGGTCCACACGCAGCGCGCAGGCTCCCCCATCGACGGCGCTTTCTCCTCGCGTTGAGCTGGATTACCAGCGTCGACGGGGGAGCACTTCCTGGTTCGATTTATCGCGTCCAGACAAGACGCAATAAACCGAACCCAGAAGATCGATCCAGCAAGTGTAGACTAGCCCTAAGTGATAAGGTCTTTTGCAGGCTCATTGCTTTAGAGTGAATTTCACCCATTATGCATGGAGTTGTATTTTGTTAGATGATATGCACTGAAACAGACTTTAAAAAGTTAATATCATCCAAAAGGTACAAAACAGCAGACAGCAAAATGTTCAATGGATGTGCTGAAAGTGCACCTATGTCATCATAGCAGACACGCAGAAAAAGGAGGAGAATGCAGCAGATTCCCTTAAGAAGGGTTGTTAGATCATTCAGTAATTGAGGGCACTGGTCCTACACACAAACCACGCACACTCTCTCTCTATGATTTATAAGTTAGTCTCCACTTGCAAAAACAACTAAAAGAAAATTATACTTACAATTTAAAAATTACTGTTGTCATGTGAGTAAAAGTTGGACATGGTCAATGAAGGATAGCTATGAATAGTCTCATTGAGCTGTAGCTTGTAAATTAAGGGATGCAATTTTTATTGGCTGAATTAAATATTAAAATTTAAAGCCACTACACACACTTTTCACCTTGTATGGTGTCAAGTGAAAAAATATGGTGAATGACTAGAGTCTCATTTCAGGAAATAATATATGAATTCATCTGTGTTTTTAAGAAGATTAAGGTAGCTTTCAATATTCTATTCAACTGTTTAAAAAAAGTTTAAAGCTGGCTTTAGTGATCTTGATTTCTGTTTCTGACAACGTAGAATATATTTTGATGAATAAACAAATAATGTATAGTCAACCAGAAATAAAAACACTCACAAATTTTACCATAACATAAAAATTAAACCTGATCAGTGGGTAAACCTGATGCGAACTGGAGATGAGAACACCATTTATTTCACGTTAGACTTAGATGTCTTGCGAAAATCAGTCTTCAATGGAAGAGAACTGCCAAGTTACTGTCACTTAGTGGCAGCTGAACTATATGCAGATCAAGATAAGCACACAAGAATGTATGGGAGAGATGGTTAAACTTGCAAGATACTTAACCTTTCTTCAATGGAAAAAAAATGGCAATAGTGTGAAATCTTTAAATGTTTGGATTTCTAAATAATTGAGTCTCATTTTATGGAAAAGCTGTTCTGTAAAATTGATACTGTTGTGAAATGTCCGTGTTCAGTAGTAATGGTATTAACAAGCCCCAAGCATTCAAAATCATGAGGCAGGCTCTTTAAAAATAAATACATTTGGGAGGCTTTATTTGCCTCTTGGTGTTTGATCATTTGAGGTGTATGTTGGTCATGTTTTCAAGCTTTTCTCCACAGCCTTGAGGTCTTGAAATTTAATTTAAAAAAATTAAAGCTGAGATTCTCAAGGAACTGGGGCTTTACGAAAAACTCTAAATAGTGCAAGATTTGTAATTATAATCACAAGCATTGATGAGACTGCTAAAGGGAAATATACAGTGGGAGCTGTTTTTATGTGCCAAAAATCTTCACTGGAGCTGCCTTTCTGGTCCTTGGTGGGCATGGTTAATCCAATAGTCCTTTCCAGAGTAACTGATTAACTGCATACAAATAGGAAAATATTGGCAGTACCATTATAATATCTGTCTCATATAGGTGATAGGAAAAGAATCCTAAAGGTGCAATGTCTAATCAAGGCAACAAGATTCTGATCCTTCATGAGCCGCCTCATACTAGTGTGATAGAATAAATTTAAACCCCTCAAGTGAGCATTTTGAGAAGCAAGCATAGAAACAGCTATATTTTCAGTAAACGTCATTTGTAGAAACATCTTATTGATCTGATTTCAGAGACTTTGAAATCGATGGGAACTGCAGGTGCTCAGCACCTCTACAAATCAGATCATGTTTCTTTTAGGCCATTAAGTGTGGCATGGTCCTACTACAAAAAAATCCTCAACGCTAATACAATCCTGTTCCCTAAGTGACACAAGTGACTGATTCAACTATATTCTGTTTCTCACAAATGTTATGAGTCATAGCATTTTTCAGTTTAATTCTCCTTGTTTGCCAGGCCCTCTATCTCTTGCCAAGCTGTAGACACTTACAACCCATGTGTCACTGAGGTATCTTTTTTCAGTGCTAATTATACTTGTTCCAAGTTTACATCGTATGCATAAGTAATGTACTTGTGAGGGTTAATAAATTGTAAACATATGGTTAAATCTAGTAATCAGATCAGTTTATTGAAATACTAACTTGTCAATATTTTGGCCTGAATCTGTGCTAAACAAAATTTGACATTCCTGTAATTGCTTTGAAGACACATGCAGTACCTAGAACATTAGTACCTAGGTGTTTCTTCACCTCCTGCTAGTGCATCTTTGCAGTGTATTCCGAAAAATCTGTAAGTGAAAAAAAATCCTGAATAAACGCTAAGCCAAGACACATACTCATATACTTCAAGGTCTGAAGGGACCATCATGATCATCTAGTCTGCCCTCTTGCACATTGCAGGCCACAGAATCTCACCCATCCACTCCTATAATAGACTCCTAACCTCTGGCTGAGTTACTGAAGTCCTCAAATCATGATTTGAAGACTTCAAGTTACAGGGAAGCCACCATTAACACTAGTTTTGGCTTGAACACCAACAAGAACAATATTTCTATAGAAAAGTAACTTGGGAAAATGCTGTTAAAGCAAAGGCTTCTGTGAATAATTTTTAAAATTTTGTTTGTCTTTGTCAGTCCTCTGTCACAGCTCTACCTGAACATTTTAGGGCAGGTGTGAACCTTACTTTGCAATTGCAATAGTCACTACAAGAGTGCTCATAAAGAAGCCTCATTGTGAGTTACACTAGCAGAAAAGACAGAATACCACAGTGACCTGCATCTCTGAAAAAAGAAGGTGGCTGCAGGACAAATGGAACCCTGTCTTGTATACCTCTCCATAGAAGATGGATGACTCATTGTACAGCTTCGGAGGGTGCAGCTGCATACAAAAATTGACAGCTGTCAGCCTTATTGCACCCTATCTCTATATAAAAGTAGGCATAGCCTTGCACTTTACCATAGGTCACACCTGTTTAGCAAAAAGGGCAGCAATCTATGGGCTCCACCTGCATATTGGATTATTGCAGAGGCGGGTCTTCTTCATGCTCAGTGGATTTCGGCTGTAGATTTCAGTTTATGAAAAATGAGGTAGCTGCAGGCAGAGTTGCAGAGCTATGCACGAGCCAGGCGTTGTCTCAGCTGCACAGGGATGCATCTTTCGATTAAGAATGAGAACTTCATTCCAGAGCTGCCAGCGACCCCTTTGTGGTATGACACACGAGGGCATTTCAGAAGCTGTCGGGGGCCATGCTGCCTGAGAGAGAAGGGTAGGAGCAGGATTTGGTGTGGCCTGCCTGGGAGGGAGGCTAGTCCAGCAGATGGAACGCAGTGGCAGCTGCAGGGCTGCCAACTCTTTTAATAGCTGGTGTTCTTTTTAATAAACCCTCAGCTCCCGGAGTCCTGTGACTGGTACTCTCAGCCTCTATTTTAAAGAAAGAAGGCAAATCCCTCCCAGAGCTCCTCATGGCTGCTTGAAAACGTGACCCGTCCCCCTAGGGTGCCCAGACAGCAAGTGTGAAAAATTGGGATGGGGGTCAGGGGGTAATAGGAGCCTATATAAGAAAAAGACTCAAAAATCGGGACTGTCCCTATAAAATTGGGACATCTGGTCACCCTACGTCCCCCACCCCAAGGCGCGGAAGCCAGACGGCAAATAGAGCCCAACATTCAGTGTTTTTGTTTAAAAATCCCACCATTTCGCAGCCTCTCTCGGGTGTGACTGGGGCCCTGTCTCAAGGCGAGGCAGGCGGGAGCCAGGGGCCTTGCCCTCTGCAGCCTGTCATTGGGCAGCCCACGCATCAGAGCAGAGGGGGCCTCTGTGGTGACTCCCTGCTATGAGGTAAAGGTGGGTAGAGGCCCTAGCACACCAGGTCCCAAGGGCTGGGGCCTGTCTGAGGAAGACAGTGGGATTCCTGGGGGGGAGGGGCACTGCCTCCTGACTGTGAAATAGGCGCCAAAACTACTAAGGGGACTTGCGCCCCTCACTACACATGCGCCAGAACACAGCATCGTCGGGCGTCAGAAAGCGCATGCGTCCTTGAGCCCCTCGCTAGCCTCGGGGTGACACGGGCGTAAGCGCGCAGGTAGAGGGAGGAAGTGAGCGGTCGTGCAGGGGGCCGACAGGACGGTGAGGTAATGCGCATGTGCAGGGGGGGGGTAGCCCAGCGGCCTCCAGCTGCAGAGCGCGGCTGAGGTGGTGCGCGTGCGCAGTGTGATCGCTCGGGGTGTTGCTGCCGCCGCTGTCAGTTCCGGCTGTTTGTTCGGGAAGTGGATCCGGCCCGGAGCCGCCGCCGCCGCCTGAGGAGACCCCACCTCTCCCGCCGCCCGGAGCTTCCGCTCCCCACCGGCCATGGCCAGAGACTACGATCACCTCTTCAAGCTGCTCATCATCGGCGACAGCGGTGAGGAGGGGAGCGAGGCCGGGCCTAGGGGGCGGCGGGGCTAGGCCTCGCCCCGGGGCAGGAGCCCCCCGCGCCCTTGACGGGGGGCGCGAGCTTGGCGGCGTCTGACTGGGCGAGAGGCCTGTGGTGCCTCGCGGCGGGGTAGCGCCAGGCCCGGGGGGGGGGGCTGGTCTGTGCAGGGGGCGATGCCGCCGGGCGGGCGCACGGCCCGGGGTGTCCGTGGAGGGTAGTGGGGGCCTGGGGAGGGGGCTTGGAGGCGGGGGGGTGCAAGGGCTGTTTTGGTTTGTGACTGGCTGGCCAGGCTTCACGCGCGGTCAGGTAGCGACTAGGAGGGGGACACTCATTGAGCAAAGGCTTGATGCAGAAACTTCTATAGACTGAGCCGCTGCCACCCCCTAATCCTGCCAGAGCGGCAGTGGTGGCTGCTTCTCCACTAGGGTGAGTGAAAACACACCCGCTGCCAGCCAGCTTTCTTGGAGGACTTCCGCAGGCTTGCCCTAGCTAAGCGGGGCGAATGGTAGCTCGCCCCGTGCTCGCGGAGAGGCCTGCTGCAGCTAGAACGAAACGGTTTTTACAGAGCATCTGTTTAACCGGTGGAACTTGCAGCCGCAGGGTGTTGAGGCAAATAGTTTAACGAGACTAAGAAAGGATTTGACACATGTGGGTAAGGATAACATCAGCATTTACACTAGCTAGGATAGACTTTACAAGGGCAATCAAACCTCATGTTTTCAGGGCATATGCTGTTGTCTAGCTGGGATCAAGAAGGAATTCCCTCCTAATATAACCTACAGCTAAGTACAGTCTAGAGGGTTTGGTCTGTGCTCAGAATCCCCTAAGGACTGTTGCTTCCAGTGTGTCAATTCCTATGTTTTTAACATTTAAAATAAAGTTTTTCTTTAGTATTTGTCAACTTATGCCCTATTGAAGCTTCATGTATGTGTTCATCAACTTAGAAATAAGCTTTCGGTCTTGTTTAGATCTTTAAAATGGAGGAGGAGTATGTGTTGGATATATATGTTCCATCTACTAATCATGGATGCCCAAAACACACAACCTGTTGGTTGAAGATAGGGAACATGTCTGATCTTTGATTTTAAAAGGCTTTGCAGAGTTTGAAACACTTTTGAAGGGCAAATAATTGAGTTTACCGTCTGTCATGTCACTTGATCTATTTTGAAGTGCACCAGAAATGGGAGTGGGGGATTTCTACTATATAGGGGTCCCCAAACTTCACCCAGTCGAATTCCATAGTCGCAACCCTTCAAGATCCCGAAACTTAATTTAAATAAAATGAAGTATATGGCATCCACCCTCATTTTTTAACAGGGCTGTGACCTGTAAAGACAGCAGGTCCCAGCATACAATGTGGCATAGCCATTTGGATAAAAACGGAAAGCTGCATGATCCTAGTAACTGTCATCTCAATAGGCTTGCAGCTCCCTATCAAAAGTGGTTGAGTGTATACTACACTGTGGCCCCCCTCATTGTTGCTCCTGTGGCCACAAGAAAGATAGGACTAGTGTTTACAGAGTCCCTATGTTAAATAAAGTCCTTTTTTTAAAGGGAAATTATTCTAAAACCCAAGGAGAGGAAGGCACATTTGGTAGCATACTGATGTGTTTTTACTAGAGTAGAGTTTAAATACTGTCTTCCTTGCCTGCCAGTAGGTTTCAAAACAATGTAGACAAGATTGGTTATTTGGAGAGAGCCCTATATTAGAGAGGAAGATTTTTCTTTTGATCAGGTAAATCCCTTTGCTGGCACTTTTTAACTTGGGCAAAGCCCCTAATCACTGGAGAGTGTCCAGTATGCATCACTGGAGAGTGTCCAGTATGAGAAACTGCATGACCTGATTGTGAGAGGACTGTGTGCCTGCAGCTCAGGGTTCTAACAGTTAAATCCACTGTAGAGCTACAAGTATGGATTGTTAATGTTTTCTCTTTAATCCCAAGAGGAAGGCTTTGTCCCAATTTCCAGAAACATTTCATTTGCATCGTTTATTGATCCTTACAGAAAAGCCTAGTGTTAGGAAATGCAATGTTGTTGGATGGATTGTTACATTTAATCTGCTTTTCCCAATATGGAATTGTGACAGAGTTTAGAGGACAGTAGGTTTTCGTTTTTTAAAACAGGTCATTTGAAAAGATGATTGTAGTCTTAGCTGTCCAAGTTGTGCCAAAAATTTTAAAAATGAAATATACAGATAGGCATGCAAGTAGAAAGTGACAGACTCTGTCTGTTCTTTCATTCAGCTAGAGCTGGGTTTGTTTTGTAGCGGTGATAGGCAAATTTATGCACTACTAGATTTCACAAAATTAGTAGGCAAGGCAGTGCTTTTGAATTCTTACTTTCAGATGAGTGGAAGAAGCTCTGACTCTCTCTTCCCCCCCCCCCCCCCTCCCCTGAACTTAAAATGTACGTGCATAGGAGGTGGGGGCCATGGGGAGTGTGGTTTCTCTGTATATGAGCAGTGTGCTTTATAGGCCATGTTTGTTCAGTGAGGTCAGTCATCTGGGGAACAGCTAGAATTTCCTGAATTCCGGAGGCTTGGCTTCTCTTTACAAGCCTTTTGGTGATTGCCCTTGCTCAAGACATTGTCCACCACTGAAGTAGATCCTCCTGACAACATGCAAGTCATATACTGTCCATGCAGTTCTACAGTGTTGTTTGCAGCTGGTTTTGTCTTAAATATAGAGATGCAGTCTGATAAGACTATAAGACCCAACATGTGGTGTTGAGGCCGCTTGGATTGAGATGACATGCTGCTCACTGGGATCTGTAGACTCAGAAAGCTGCATCTTTTTGAAAGTTTACAGTGGTTGCAGCAGCATTTATTATATACATTAGATGAAGCCTTTGGGCTCTTGGTGTGTTGCTAGTGCAGCCCTCTCTAAAGTTTGGGCAACTGGTATCAACCACCTTCTCGGAGCTTAGGGGTGTTCAGCATCTGGCTACTGTAACTTGGTTGTCAATATTGCCTTCCGTATAGCACTCATCTTCTGTGAGAGGCTACCTTTGCTGCTCTTGATGTTTAGGCAAGTGCTGGCTAGGCTTATGCTCTTGGCCTATGAGACATGGATTTTTGGGATGGTAGGGAAGATACTCCATTTAGTGTTATGGGAGGTTGGAGGAATCTGAAAAGACCGTGAAGAACTATAGGAGCTCTGTGCAGTCATCATACAGAAATCCTTGCAGATTTGTTAATAGTGACTGTGTTAAACAAAAAGAAAATAAGAAAGAAAGAAATACTTGTGGCACCTTATAGACTAACAAATTTATTTCAGCATAAGCTTTCGTGGGTTAGAACCCACTTCATTGGATGTGTTAAACAGTTTCTCAATGATCAGGCAACTTAACACTGCACTGCGCTGACCTGATAGACCCTAGTTTTAAATGAGAGGAAATAACATTGGTCAGTAACTGTGATCAGGTGAGCAAACTGGAGCTAAGGGTCTCTTCTAAGAAGCAACAAAAATGACTACCTGGGATTTCCTCATGCCAAAACCCAATGGGTTTGGTGTGAAGGAGTCACTTCTTTGTGATTGATTTTATTGGAAGCAGGTATGTGCAAGATGTTCCCATGAAACTGGGAAACTGGAAATGCTGGAATGTGACAGCAGATTGTTTAAGGAAAACCTGAATGAAGTACTATTCAAAGCATTTAAAATTGTTACATGAAACATCTCATGCAAAGGGTGCAATTTCAGAGTGATCCTGCAGTATGGAATACTTACTGCTTCCTGTTAGATGACAATATAGAACAATGGTTCCCAACTTTCTTGAGCAACTGCACTAGTTTACCTTGGCTGTATTAGTCAGTGCTTGCTGTCGTCCATTAAATAATGCCCATTCTAGCCCCAACTTGGCAGCACAAAACCCTGATTTCAAGGCCCAAGTAGCTCAAATTTCATTGTGGGTTTAAGTGTACATGATTGAATGGGAGATAGGCAGTGGTGCTCAGGCATGGCACAAAAGATCAGAGATGGGATTTTTGTAGAATATCTGCTGGGGATGCCTGGTGTAGCATTATTGGTTCAGGAATTGAAAGTTGGGGGAATTGCAATGGATCACTTGAGATCTGCAATGGATCACCTGCAGTTCTGTTTGTGCCAGTTTTCTCCTCTGAGTCTTTGGTCAGGAACTGATAGAATTAGATTTAATTCCTTCTTCTGGAAGATAATGGGTTTCAGAAAATACAGTGAATGAAAGACAAAATACCACCATCTGTTACTTCTATTCCAACAGAACTCAGCATTTTTTTTCTCTCTCAGGTGTTGGCAAAAGCAGTTTGCTGTTACGCTTCGCAGATAATACTTTCTCAGGTGAGTGTTTCCTTTTCTCCAATGGTGAATTGGCCGAGGGCTGTCCTAGCACTGCCCCATCGCTAGAGAACTCTCATCCTGAGAGTTCACTTAACCTGGCACTGCTAGCCATATTAAAAATCTGTTATCTTCCCAGCTCCATTTCTCTTGGCATGCCCACACAAAATCCTTGCCTTTTGATTATGAAAATCTCATGGTGTCTAGATCAGTGTGAATTCTGTGGAAGAGTTCAATTTTTTAAATGTCTGTTGCACCATGCAAACTTCTGCCCTTTGTAAAACCTTCCATTGATCCTGTGGGATTAGGATTGATGGAGTACTATAGTTAAATCATTATAATTTAATTCTTTGTAGCATGATTCTGAGTTATCAGGAGGAGATTAATAGAATAGAGTGTAAGTTGAAGGGAAGAGTGATTTTTTTTGAGAGCCCTGCAAGCTCTCAAAAGTAAAATATTTATGTATTTGTTACTCCTCTTTTGATGAATTTGGTGCTTATTCTCAACCACTGGTATGATGTTGGAATAGCTTTCTTGAAATAGATATTTTTTGCCACTGGATTTGATTTTTGGCATAAATGGTGGAAAATAGCCTGGAGTCATGAATAATTATTATACAAATAAATAAAAATGTGGCTTGAGCTACCTATCTAAAAGGAGTCCAAATAGATTGGGCAAAGTGACAGAATCCTCCTGAGGCTACCGCTAGCTGCAGCCTAGACATGTGTTCTAGTGAATGTTGATAAGTCTAAAGGCAACAAGGTTTGGTGTTCTCACTTGCATACACACTTCCTCTCTGTAGGCAGCTATATTACCACAATTGGAGTGGATTTTAAAATCCGGACAGTTGAGATTAATGGAGAGAAGGTGAAGCTACAGATATGGGACACAGCTGGACAAGAGCGTTTCCGGACTATCACATCAACGTGAGTATAGTTGGGCTCCTTTGAATGTGGCTCCAAGCTTAGATATTATTGGCTTCTTGGAATGCAGCTTGGCTATTATAGCAGAGGAGTTTCTCAAGTATGTGGTCTATCTGTGTTTGTGGGGATTCTTTTCCAAGCTGTCCCATGACAATTAGGGATGAAGGATTTGTGGTTAAGGCACAGGACTTGGAGTCAGGACTCCTGGGTTCTTGGCTATGAAACAGATTTTCTGTGTGATCTTGGGCAAGTCTCTTAATTCCTGTGCCTCTAGTTTCCCAACTGTAAAACTGGGAATGTTTCTCTATTTTTTTATACATCAGTAAATCTAGCCTCTCAACCTTCTGCAAAATGTGCTACAGAAGTCCAAAGTATTAATCCTCTCTCTCAGTTTTGTAGTTTTAATGAAGAGTTTGAGGTTTAAGAATTCAATGTCAGATACATGGATTCTTTTTGGAATTGCTAATGGTGAAGGGACATTCTGATGGTTAGATTAAAATACACAGTATTCTATTGAAACGGACACCAACAGAAGGTTAACCTTCTTATTGGTCTGAGGTCAGTTCATGCTCATTGTCCTTTGAACAACTGCAGTGCTTTTCCTGTTCCTGAAGGAACCACACCCTGAGCTGCAGCTGCAGCACTGAGCACTCAGGAGAATGAAATGTTTTTGCTATAACTGGTTACAGTGGATTTGGGGCTGCTCAGAGTGGTGTTGGGGGAAGAGGAAGGAAGACATTTGGAAATGGATCCTTTGTTTCCTTTCTGTATAAAATAAATTTGTATTGGGAGGACCCAGGTGTCTGTTTTCTCATACACTTTAAGGCCAGAAAGGACCATTGTGGTCATCTAGGCTTGTCCTCCTGCACATTGTAGGCCACAGAACCTCGCCCACCCACTTCTATAATAGACCCATAATCACTGGCTGAGTTACTGAAGTCATCAAATCGTGATTTAAAGACTTCAAGTTACCAAGAATTCACTATTTACTCTAGTTTAAACCTACAAGTGGCCCATGCCCCATGCTGCAGAGGATGGTGAAAACCCCCCAGGGTCTCTGCCAATCTAACCCGAGGGAAAATTCCTTCTTGACCCCAAATATGGTGATCAGTTGGACCCTGAGCATATGGGCGAGACCCACCAGCCAGACACTTGGAAAACAATTCTCTGTTGCAACTGAGACCCCTCCCCATCTCGTGTCCAATCTCTGGAAGTTGAGGATATTTGCTATTAGCAGTTTCAGATAAGCCACAGGCAGTTGTATCTTATCACCCCCTCCACAAAACTTACCATGCTCAGTCTTGAAGCAGTTAGATTTTTTTTGCCTCCACTGCTTCCCTTGGAAGGCTGTTTCAGAACTTCACTCCTGGATGGTTAGAAACCTTTGTCTCATTTCAAGCCTAAACTTGTTGATGGCCAGTTTATATCCATTTGTTCTTAACTTAAATAACTCTTCTCTCTTCCTGGTATTTATCCTTCTGATGTATTTATAGATGGCAATCGTATCTCCCCTCCTCCTTCATTTGGTTAGTCAGTCACAACTGACTTCTCCTTTGGCTTCTGTCAATTAACTTAGGCAGGTCATTTTTCATATATCAGGTAACTACCCCAAAAATAAAAAGTATAATGGGGTTGGCTGCCTTTGGGAGAGGTTTAGATGTTTAGAAATCGGTGAACTGTGCTCCATCCTTTTCCTTTGCATTTCTTAGACTCATAGACTTTAAGGTCAGAAGGGACCATTATAATCATCTAGTCTGACCTCCTCCACAATGCAGGCCACAGAATCTCACCCATCCACTCCTGGAATAATCCTCTCACCTATTTACTGATACTGCTGGAGACTTGTTTCATAAAAGCATTGCAGACGTCGTTACCTCTCCTAGTGTTCCTGTGCATGACATCACTTCTTGTTTCAATGCTGTGGCCAGCTTCAGAAAGGAAGTGGTGAGGGGGGGAGGCAGTAAGGCACTGCTGAAGTTCTTATCAGCTGTGCATATGGGCCACTTGTTCTGGCTGAATTTGTGCTGAGTCAGCAAGGCTCCTTCCTGTTTTCAGAATTCACAGCCACACTTCTGCTCGGAGTTAATGAGCCTTGGTTTACAAGGCTATGGGGGCTGATGTGAGCGAGATCTGAAAACCACAATGCCCAGCAATTAAAGGGGAATACCAGGAAATGAGACTTACTTTTGAGGACAGGAATAGCTGCAGAAGTGACTGTCTAATGTAATGTGTAAACCTTTTGCTTCTCCTTCCACTCACAATCATTTAAAAACAAGAACTTTTGAGAGTCATAGAGGATGTTTTCTACATGAAGGTTTTTGGACTTCCTGATGCATGTAATGCTGCTGCTGTTACAACTTCTCTGAGAGAGCTGAAGACAAATTGTAATATGAGGAGGAGTAACGAGCCCACATGTTTTCCCATATAGCAGAGTTTTTGGGGTAGTTACCAGCCTGCCACAGAACCTTCCATGGACAAACAGTAAAAATGTCCAGCTTTGCACACAGCTGAATGGGCATTTTTACTTTTCAGCCCCCTATGGGACATTGATGGCAAATACTTAAGGAAGAAGTGAAAAAGCTGCTCCAACACTCTGTATTGTAGTAGAGAAACTTTTCCCTCCAGCTAGGTGGGCTGGCGGGTGGCTTCTAGAGTATGCTGCTACTTCCTCTTTAGTTGGCCAGTAGGCGTGAGGCAGCCTCCTCTGGGGTGGACCATATTCCCAATATAGATAATAAACAACAAGATTGTGGATTCAGACTTTTATTGTCAAGGGAGTAACTGATTTGCTTAGACCAAGACATTGAGTAGCAGATCAGATTACCAGGTTATAGAGTGTACAGAAGGGCTTGTCCAAACAAAGCATGTGTAGGGTGCCAATACATTGTCAACAGAATGGTTGAAACTTTAGGTTGCTGTAGCAGTGACTGTTAGGATTGAAAGTGAAAAGGTGATCCTTGGCTATTGCTAGAGACCAGCAAATCTTTTTTTAAAGATATTCTACAGGTAGATGTCAAGTCAAGTATGGTAAACAAGCTTGAAGTCTGAGAGCATCTGTTGTAATAATAGTGGCTTTAAAGTGCTGCTGGGAAGACTTAGAATTGCAACTGAACTGAGTGCAAGTCTGTAGCAGAAAATGGGAAGACATAAGAAGCTGCAGTCAAGTCATCTCTGTGAAAAAGACCAACATACTTAAGTTACAGAAGCTGAATAAGACACAGAAGCTGTTAAGGAATGTAAAAGAAGCTGAGCAGGAGAATTATTTTTTATAAAGGCAGGAAAAGTAAAATAGACTGAAAAAAATCCTACAGTAAATAGCAAAATGTCAAAGCCAGCAAGACTGTGTACATATGAAATAATCAGGGGTCTTGGGGTTATTGGTGTCTAGGTGGAGCAGTGACTAGTGCACTAGCCACTTAACTTTAGAGAGCTGGGTTGACTTTCTCCTAAATCCAAAGAGAATTTTAGTTTGACCTGTTAATCCCATATGTGCACATCAAAAACCCTCTGGGGATGTTGCAGGTCACGAATAAGATGTGAGAGTTGCATGCGCTGCATCTTTCCATGCTTGGTCTGCTCAGGTACATTTGTGAGCATAGAACAGTTTTTAACAGGGTTGGTAGTTTATATCCAGTCCCCTTAAAATATGGATAGTGTGGGCTTAATTCAAGGAGTGAAGTAATTATAGAGTGATTAACTACCATGCATTTGTAGAAGAACAGGGTGGAGATATGTCCAAGTCAGGGATCAGTTTTCCAGGGACAACAGAAGTAGAGTTATGGTGTACTGAACACCAGATATGGTTATTAAAAGGTTAGATGTACTTAGTCAACAAAATTCTGATGGCAGATGATATGTGTTCGTGCATCTGACAAGAAATAAGCAAGGAAATGGTGAACTTTAACACATACTGAATTCACTCCAGTCAGGTGAGATTCCAAAGGACTGGAAAAGGCAAACATGTGAACTAACAATAATGGCTTTGGAGATGCCATATTGTACTAGACCAACAGCCCACCTAGTTGGGTGTCCTGTCTTTGACAGTGGCAAGTTTTGGATGCTAGAGGAAGATGTTCATCTCCAGGCTGTATCTAACTGTGTGATACAAAACCAGCAATTAGAGGGAGAGTTTCCCCCCTGATCCCAGGTGGTGATCCGCTTATATCCTGAAGCATGAGATCTGCCTCCGCTTGTAATATAAAACAGACTACTGTAACTGCAGGTGCTATTGATAAATATCTAATCCCTTTCTAAAAAACATATTAAGCTTTCTGACTCAATAGTATCCTGTAGTAGCAAGTCCCACATGCTAATTCTAAAATGTTTCCTCCTTTTTATAGGAGTAGCCTTAGAAGAGATGTAGTGGGAAGGTGTAGCAGGTTGACTTAAGGATATCATTGTTTAAACAACCAGTCCTGGAGTTTTGTGAAGATTTACACTGTTGTGTAATGATTCAATAGTAATGTACTTACAACTTAAGATTTTACAAGGTTTTGTAGAAAAGATTGGGGTAATTTTTATAATGCATTTATGCAGCTGTATGAACTGCAGAATTCTCATTCTTTTATTTTAATTTCTTATGATGCAACTCCAGAATTTAAGCTTTTAAAGTCTCTAGTTTTGTGGTTGAAAGGTAACCTTCAAAGGGTGAACTGACCCAATAATCTTTGTCTGCAGACATTTTGAAATAACAACTTGGAGGTGTGAGTAGCCCCATTCATCTCAATAGGACATTAGATCGGAAAACTGGTGATGCTTTAAACATCAACAGCTATTTCATGACTCTTCTTTTTAGGAAAAACACCAAGTTACTATGCTTCTCCATTGTTGGATGTTGTAGAAGATATTGAGTTGCAGGGGGTAGCTAGTTGTCAATATTTTCAGGAATGGGGAATGAGGATTTAATTCCTCCCGCCTTCAAATTTAAAATGGCCACCATCCTACCCAAAATAGGGAGGGGGAAAAGGAGATGCATCTGCTCCTTGGTATCAAAAGCCTCAACTGCTTCTTAATTGTCAAAAACACAAAACCGACTCCCACTCCTTCCCGGGTGCCAAAAGCCCCGTCTGTCCCCTACCCATCTGCCAAAGCCAACAACTTCCCCCAGGCAATTGCTATAAAGCAGTTATGTGTGTTTAGTGCAGCACACGGAAAATTGAAAGTATGGCCACAGCGTAAATCAATATAGAAATGAGATCATATAGTGACAGTACTGTGCTGAACTCAGGGGCTGCATCAGTTATGTCTAATGTGCCACTTAAGACACAAGGCCTTGGATAAGATTCATGGATAGCGTAAAACGGGGTGACTAGCTTTAAAAAAAAAAGGGGGGGGGGATTAGTATCTGGAAATAAAGGTAGTCCTAGACTAAACCATCAGGTTAGTCAAATGTTGAGTGAGATCTCAGACAATGAAGAAAATTGCAGTTTAGCATAGACAAATGTAATGTTGTGGGGGGGAGAAATGGGTCAACCTGAAGAACATGTTACACGAAAGAGTCTTCCAGTTCAGAATCAAGAAGAGGATTTAGATGTAAACCATCTGTCCATTGCTCAGCACCAGCAAAACCAACCAGGTACAGTACTGGCTTTGTTAGTAGGCTGAGACAGCACCTCCCGTTTTGTGCTCTGCCTATATGTTAGGCCCTGATCTGGAGCAGAGCTTGTAGTACAAGTCACTGTTTCACATGGAAGAATATTTTTGATGTGGACTGCAGCCCCCGAGGATAAAAATGTTATGTAGTCTAAAGAATCTAAGTCATAAAGGAAATTTCATGTTTTTTCTGTTTGAGGAAAAGATGAATTGGCCTAACAAGCTTCAAAATCATGAAAGGATTGTGTTGAGAGAACTGGTTAAAGGGTTTAAAAGTACAGCACAATCTAGAAAAAACAGTCTGGGATTGAATATTCTTGGTCTAAGCTATTTCATGCCAAGGGAATTGAACATATGGCGCATGATGAATCCCATGCACTGCTACAGACTAGGGACCGAATGGCTGGGCAGCAGTTCTGCAGAAAAGGACCTAGGGGTGACGGTGGACGAAAAGCTGAATGAGTCAACAGTGTGCCCTTGTTGCCAAGAAGGCTAATGGCATTTTGGGTTGTATAAGTAGGGGCATTTCCAGCAGATCGAGGGACGTGATCATTCCCCTCTATTCGGCACTGGTGAGGCCTCATTTGGAGTACTGTGTCCAGTTTTGGGCCCCACACTACAAGAAGGATGTGGATAAATTGGAAAGAGTCCAGCGGAGGGCAAGAAAAATGGTTAGGGGGCTGGAGCACATGACTTATGAGGAGAGGCTGAGGGAACTGGGATTGTTTAGCCTGCAGAAGAGAAGAATGAAGGGGGATTTGATAGCTGCTTTCAACTACCTGAAAGGGGGTTCCAAAGAGGATGGATCTAGACTGTTCTCAGTGGTAGAAGATGACAGAACAAGGAGTAATGGTCTCAAGTTGCAGAGGGGGAGGTTTGGGTTGGATATTAGGAAAAACTTTCTCACTAGTAGGGTGGTGAAGAACTGGAATGGATTACCTAAGGAGGTGGTGGAATCTCCTTCCTTAGAGGTTTTTAAGGTCAGGCTTGACAGAGCCCTGGCTGGGATGATTTAGTTGGGGTTGGTCCTGCTTTGAGCAGGGGGTTGGACTAGATGACCTCCTGAGGTCCCTTCCAACCCTGAGATTCTATGATTCTATGATATGCCTGGGTTTCTTTCTGGAGAACGTAAGAGTAGAGATGAGAACACACAGATAGGCAGACAGGTTCGGATGGTGGCCTTTCATACTTGTTAAGTGTGATGATCCTGTGCTAAAATGTTGCACAGCACCTAGTTGTCACTGCCGCCGCCGCCACCACCACCACCACCACCACCTGGTGATGTGAAACAGAGGCTGAGACACCGCAATTAGCAGGGAGAAGCATATCTGAAAAGCCTTCTAGAGATAGCAGTACTTTGCACTTGAGTGGGTGAGAAGCACTGAGTGTGTTGCAAAGGTCTGGTACAGGGGTAGGCAACCTATGGCACGCAAAGGCGGCATGCGAGCTGATTTTCAGTGGCACTCACACTGCCTGGGTCCTGGCCACCAGTCTTGGGGGCTCTGCATTTTAATTTAATTTTAAATGAAGCTTCTTAAATATTTTAAAAACCTTATTTACTTCACATACAACAATAGTTTAGTTATATATTATAGACTTATGGAAAGAGACCTTCTAAAAACATTAAAATATATTACTGGCACGTGAAACCTTAAATTAGAGTGAATAAATGAAGACTCGGCACGCCACTTCTGAAAGGTTGCCGATCCCTGGTCTGGTATAATTAATTCTAGTCTCACAGATGAGGAGACTGAGGCAGCGATGTTAAGTGATTTGCTCAAGCTGTTACGGTGAGTCAGTGGCAGAGATGAAAATAGAAATTAGAACTAGTCTGAAGTGTCGCCCAATTGGTCTTGCTCAGTGTCACAGTGCACAGATGGATTGGGGTGTCTTCTGTCTGGGGAAGGATTAATTTAGCAAAGGGAGAACTAGATTCAAAGTGTTGGTCGCAGCTGTAATCTCTAAAGAGCAGAGGGAGGAAGAGCCCTTGTGGAAATGCTGATAACAAGAGATTTGTCTCTGGAAATCTTGAAACATATTTCTAAGGGAAGTGCCTCAGTTTGGCTGCTGTGAACTTCCGCATTTGCATTAGAAAAAGCTAATCCTAGTCAGACACAAGGAAAGGAGGAGGAGGGGAAAGACCGGTAAACGTAAACGTGAAAAGTGCATCTAGTAAAATAACTCTTGAAGTGGTTCTACAAAGAAAACCATTAAAAAAAACAAAAAATTTTGCCAAACCATTGGGAGGGATCAGTGTTAATTGTCTCAATGATTTACAGAGCAAATTTGCTCAATTCACAAGTGGAAGGTTTCTTTCTGAACTGCCAGCCCTGCAAACTCAACTGGGATCTGAATGTTAAGCTGAACTTAAAGGTTCTTTCCTTCATGCATATCATTGTACTAAAGGTTTTGCATGCCATAAAAGGTCTTCAGTGATGCCTGCACTGCTCCATTTTTTCAGTGTTTACACAGATGAAACAAATTGGAACTTAGTGAACAATTCTGATGCGCAAAAAGAAACTGAATCCATCTCCTTTTCTTCGCTGTGATAGTTCTGCAGGACTAACTAGCTTTGACTGCATTTCATGTATTTTTAATCACTAAAGGTAGCAGATATGACTCTGAATGCACATATGGAGCAGATCTGTTGAGTAGGAAGGTGCCGTCAGTACACAGTTGCTTTTCAGAGTAGAATGGGACTTCAAAGCATAAGGAGTAACTGCGGGCTAAATAACAAAACAGACCTCTGAATAGCTTGTATCTGGAGATCTGATCACAAATTAACTTGTTCACATGTTAGTCCCTAATGAGCATTTTTCACATCTCAAAACTACTGCACAATTTGGTATGTTTAACTATCTTTGCAGGAAGGCCTATGGCTGGAATAGTGGGTGCTGTTGCCAGAGAGGAACTGGAGGCACCTAATGATGTAGGAGAGCTGGTGGGGAGCTTGCAAAATTCCTTTCCTGACTGCAACCATTCATCAGTCTTTAATTTGTGCAGGAACCAAGATTCACATGAAATAGGAAGGCAGTGGAGGATAGATTGCCACTGTCTGCTCCCACAGCTGGAAGATCATGCTTATCCTTGTTTCGGTCCTAGGCAGCCTGAACAGGACCTGTAGGAGCAGGTTTATCAATATAGGGGCTCTGAAACTTGTTCATATGGAACAACTGAGCAGAGAACTGTGCATATTTAGGGGCAGAGCATGAACTGACAGTTGCACATTAAATGACTCCCAGTGGGGTGAGGGGGATGGGGACTTGTTTGTTCAGGTTTGGGGATTTATATCTAAATGATCTAGAGGCCCATTCCAAAGGAAGGTGTTAGGGATAAGGCCAAGCAGCCTGAAGTTTGAACCAGCATCTGTGTCCTTTTCCCACCCCCTAGGTATTACAGAGGGACGCATGGGGTCATTGTTGTCTATGATGTCACCAGTGCAGAATCCTTTGTGAATGTAAAGCGGTGGTTACATGAAATTAACCAAAACTGCGATGATGTCTGCCGGATACTGGGTAAGCTCCTACTCTGCTGCTGCTTGTTCTGGGAAGCCTTTGCTGTGGCAGCCTAGCCAGAGTAGGAGGTGTAGCACTGACCTTTTTTCCTTTTTAGTGGGAAATAAGAATGATGACCCAGAGCGGAAAGTGGTGGAGACGGAAGATGCCTATAAATTTGCCGGGCAGATGGGGATCCAACTGTTTGAGACCAGCGCCAAAGAAAACATTAATGTGGAAGAGGTAATACCCTGAAGGGAATAGGAATACGGCTACTTTTCAGAAGTAATAGGCTAGGAATGGCAAAATATTGCATCTGTTAAAGGGAGATGCAGATTTTACTGTTAGGAGGCCACATACCAACAAAAGTAGGAGAGGTTTTCATTGCTATTAGCATTTATTCTGCCAGGGGAGGAAGAGTAACCCTCCGTGTATGCAAACTGCAGATGAGCAGTTGCAGTGGGAAGGAGAGAGATGGGGTCAGGTAGAGAGGTGCTGCAGATAAGATGACTTTTCTTCAGTGCAATAAAGGTTAAAGCTGGATGGTGAAATTAATAAAAATGCATCAGCCTATTAGATCTTTTTCCCAAGGGATCTTTTTTTCCCTGGAAGTGCCAGCCTCAGTGGAAGAGAATGCTAGATCCTGGAGTCATTGGCCTTGGTGGTGCTGTGGGCAAGTGAGGATTATGCCAAACCCTGACTTGCTATTCTTGGTGGCACTGCTGGGCTAGACCTTCACTCACTGGTTTTAGTGGGGGAGGGAAAGGTGGGGCTGGAGGATGCTGGACCCCAATTCACTGGCCTTTGGAGGGGTTGAGAGAGAGAATATGCAGAAACTGCAGTTTCTGGTCTTAGTGGCATCACGGGCTGCTTTTGACATTTCATCTACTTCTCTGGAGGGTACCCCCTCAGCAGCCAGCCTGCACTCCCAGATGGTCTGAACTTGATTGTGTTTCTCTTGCAGATGTTTAATTGCATTACAGAGCTGGTTCTGCGAGCAAAGAAAGAAAACTTAGCAAAGCAGCAACAGCAGCAACAGAATGATGTGGTGAAGCTAACTAAGAACAGTAAAAGGAAGAAGCGGTGCTGTTAATGCCATTTCCCTATTGCAGAGACTCTGCTCTGACAGATCAGCCCCTCCTAGACTTGGGCTACTTCACTGGGGCAGGCTTTGGGAGGACTTTCTCAGTTTTGTGCCGTTATTTAAAGATTTTCTCAATGTTTTCTATCAAGAGGCGCTGGCACCTTACCATGTTAGTGCCAAGAAAGTATCGGATGGACTCTTGCCCCTTCTCTCCTCCCCTGCTCATTCCAGTGCGCCTTGTAGACAAGAAAGGACGTTGCCTACCAAGTGGACTGATTAACTCGAGTTTGTACATAATGTATATTGCTTTAACCAGCCGCACCTCCCTCTTGTCACTTTGGCTTATGCCTTCTTAATGTCAACCAATCATGAACTGCAGAGTTATCTTTTTAAAGATCGAATACAAAGTTCCTAACTGAGCAGGCTCCAGATTGGCAGCACTTGCTGCTGGGGCCTTGGGCTTCATTTTGTTTGGGCTCCAGGCTGGCAACTGGTGCCCCTGGGGCCTTTGGCTTCACTTTGAGTTCCAGGCTGTTCCTGGGGCTTCAGCTTCATTTTTCTAGGTTCCAAGGTTGCTGCTGGAGCCTGGGGTTTCACTTTACCAACCCCTGGGCTAGCGGCTGGTGCTGGGTTTCACTTTGCCAAGCTCCAGGCTTGTGGCTAGGGCCTTGGGTTTTACATTTGCTTTGTGGTGCAGCCCAGCTGTGCCTGTCCTCTTTAGTTTGTGTCGAGATATTTAAAAACAAACCTGCAAAAAATGGGATTTATTTGGATTTAAACTTTTAAAAAAAACAAAATGAAACTTAACTCCTGCGACTTCTGCTTCTGGGTCTGCTGGTTGTTCCAGGCGAAGGTCCAGACTCTTCTTGAGAGCAACAAAACTGTGTGAATCTGCCAAAAAAAGCTCCTCATGTTGCCCTGTCCACAAGTAGATCTGAACTCAGATGTGAATGCTGATGGCAAAGCATTGCTTTCAAGAGAGATGGAACATGTGGAAGTGAATCCAGCTCTTTTGGTTGGTGTCTGGATCCAACAGTTGCTGCAGGATCATTCCCAGGAGTCTCCTGTCAGAGAGGACTTCTCTCATGTGTGAAGAAATGGAAAGCTATTGCTTGCGTTATGTGGTGATGGTTGTGGGTAGGGGTTATCTTTGGTAACGTACTCTGGTCTCACTATGCTGAACAAACAGCATTCCCATGGCCTTCACTGGCTTTTGTGGGAAAATAAGGGCTCAGTTCGTCAGTCCCTGAATAGATCTGCTCAGAGGCTGAGACTGTCGTAGCAGGAGCAGGATGTCTTTGGGCTGCTGAGTAACCTGCATTCATCAACTGATTGTCTAAGCAAAAAAGAAATTCTCTTGAAATACTGACTGGAAAGGGGTGGGGGTTTTGGCTTTGTACTTGACCCTGAAGATGACACAGCACTCAGGTGTCAGCACGTGGTCCTCTGGAATCACTGGCCTTAGGTTTGGTAGGGCATGTCCCACTGACATCCATGAGCTTGGAGTCATCCCATCCACACCCAGGAATGGCTAAATTGAAATCACTTATTTATTTTTGCCTGCCTTTTTAGATTCTTATGGTTTATGGTAAAAGCCCTGATCATACAATCACATCACAGATCAGTTTGACTTTAAAGTTGTTTTTTTTTTTCATGCAAACCATGAATGTGTGACAGGTTTTTAACCGGTGAAAGTGTTGGGAGTGTATAGCAGCTGCCTTTTCCCATCCCCCATCTCTCTTCTGCACATATCTGTCCATGTTTCAATGGTAACTCAAGAGTAAAAATGAGCTGGGGATAGTGGGGTGATTGATACTGGGGTGAGCACTGCATGAATGACAAGACGTGCATTGGTTGCTTCTGCAGGTGGCAGCAGAAATTACACTAGGCATCCACCCTCTGTGCTTCCAATGTGGAATATCATATGTACCAGGAAGGAGCTCTGTCAATCTTCTCTAGCCCTTCCTATTGGAATGGAGCTGGCTTGTGCCACAGTTACCACTCTATGGGCTTGACGTGGATTACATTGATGGGGCTCGTGTGCTGAAGAGTTTGTAGATCTCGGTAGGGGTATAGGCAAAAGTAAAGGAAAACTCTGAAATTGTTGGAACTGATGCAATAAAGTGAGGAAATGGTGCACCTGATCTGGAGTGTTTTGATGTGGAAAGGTTAGTTCTCATTGAGTCCAGGTTTTTGTGGTCACAGGTGTGAGCTTTGCCAATCCTGCAGTCCAATTTCCTGGCTTGAAGTGGGATGTTTTTTTAGTGCTGCCTCTACTGGCTGTAGAGGAGCAGCTGTCTACCTGCTTCTGCCACTGAGTATTAAACTGTAAGAGGGTGGGGAATGGGGACTGCGTCTCTAGTGGTGCTGATGTGACGTTTCCTAATGTTAAGCGATGGAATGTCTAACTGGTTTGCTAGGATTATTTCTGTATTGACAGTTTCTAATTATGCTTTTTAAATAATTTTAAAAAACTAAAAATAAAGGTTACAAGCTGCCAAATCTTCCTTTTGAAGGTCTGTTTCCTCTGCTGTCCAGCATCTGAAGCTGGGTTCTCTCCCTGGCTTGCCTCCATCCTCTTGTTATATGTGGTGCTTTTCTGCAGGGTGTGTTTAGCAAGGGGCAATGGCTGCCTTCAATCATCTTGCTGCCCTGGGATTTTTCACTCTGTTTAGTGGAACTGTGTATTAAATCTTTCTTTATGGGTTGATAATTGGTGATTTGCGCTTTATTCCTTCATTCCTGTCCCAAGGTAAAGCTTTGAAGACTTCACTTGCAATTACACAGGGTAGAGCTGGAGACAGCAGAGTTTGGAGCTCTTTGTTAGAGGCAGGAGAAGACAAATATTAATTAATAAAATAGGCTGATTATTTTTTTCCCACTGTAATTTTTTACATTGTGGGTCAACCTCCACTTAATGTCCCCCATTCCGCCCCGGAGTGATTCATGGCCATGGCTGTACTTGTTGCCCTCGGTATTTAGTTTCTCCCCCATGTGGACAGTGTTACATTGATGGGAGAGCTTCTCCCGGTGACATTGCTTCTGCTTCTTGGGGAGGTTGATTAACTGTGCTGATGGGAGCAGCTCTCCCGTCGGTGTAGGAGCGTCTTAAGCGCTGCAACTGCGCCAGTGCGGCGTTTTAAGTGTAGCCCTTCCCTTAGTTTCCCAGGCAGCTGAAGGTGTGAATACTCCAAATCGATGGGTACGACTGCTTCTCTGCCCTATTCACCTGGAAGCGTGCACATGGCTGAACTGCTTGAGATTGTGAGATGTACTGAATATGCAGTCAGGGTGAGGTGGCTCTCTAGCTCACAGAATAATGAGGGATCAAAGCCCAGAGACAGTACCGTAGAAATGATCCATTTTATTCTGAAGAGACCTATTTACAAAAGAAGCAGTGGAGCATTGTTTTTACTAAAAATATGCCTTTATAGATTTATATAATACGTATCTTATAAAAACCATACACTTATTTACATTACTGCTACGTACAAAAATTACAGCACTCTGGTATGTACATATCTATAGATACATTCTTTCTGTTTGTCCCTGCTGTGTGCTTTTTCACTTTCAGTCTATGGGGACTATCACTTCACTGTCTTACCCAGGCATGTCCCTTGTACCTCTAAACTTTTGGTTAAAACAATCTTGCTTTGCAGTGGTTGAAGTGGGAATGGCAAAGAGGGTTTGCTGGATGTCCAGAATCCACCATCAATCCTAGATAGGGTAAGGCCTACACACATCACCTGAAGTCCTTGTGCATGCACTGTTGCCTGTAAGCCCACCTTATTGCTGCTCGACACAAATTGTGCCGTAGACTTCACTCCTCAGCTTCTTTTCGTAAACGGATCTCATTTTCTTGTTTAATGGTACCTTGCTGATCTAAGTGTGTGTTAAGATAGTAAAGTGCTAGTGACTTGACTTGCATCTACATTTACTTGTATTTGTTTTCTGTACTATGCTTGAGTCTCATATATAACAGTAGGCCCCAGCTGTAGACTTTGCTAAAGGGAGCTTCCACCTAGCTAGCAAAAACATTTGCTTGTTTTCCCACAGAGGCAGTGAGATTGCTTTGTAATTGTCGTGCGGTTGTGTGAAATGTGCAGCCTCCATCCTTTAGCTATGAAACTTGTACAAGGTGCTCGTCTCATCCCTGCCATATTGCTTGGAACTACCCCTTAAGTACTGACGGGTGAAAATATTTTCTACTGGTGTTGACTGCTGCAGATCCAACTCCTGTGCAGTGGTATAATCCCTGTGTGCTGATGCTTGCCTGGGATACGGAATCTACTCTGCTGGGCTGCTGGGCTTCCTCCAGTTAGTGTTCTCCCTCCTAGTGACCTTTTCCAATAGGTTTGTGTCAGCTGCCCTGGGGGGCAGGGGAGGGGGCGCTGGCACATTTAACCCCTCATAGTGGATTAATTCCAGGCTCCTTTCACTGCCTGTCAGCTGTGCTGTCTTTGGTGGTGAGTGCTCAGTGACAGTTTAAGGCAGTGGTGGGCAACCTGTAGGCCGCATGCGGCCCGTCAGGGTAATCCGCTGGCGGGCTGTGAGACAGTTTGTTTACGCTGGCCGGCCGCAGCTCCCAGTGGCCATGGTTCACCGTTCCTGGCCAATGGGAGCTGCGGGAAATGGCACGGGCCATAGGGATGGGCTGGCCGCCGCTTCCCACAGCTCCCATTGGCCGGGAACGGCGACCCACGGCCACTAGGAGGTGCGGGCGGCCGTGCCTGCAGACGGTCAATGTAAACAAACTGTCTCGCGGCCCGCCAGTGGCTTACCCTGACGGACCACCCATGGGCCGCAGGTTGCCCACCACTGGTTTAAGGGATGACGAAACATTTCGGACACTGAAAGCACAGCATTAACTACGTGACATTTTGGGAACGCCTTGCTGAGAGATCGCACTGATGCATAAAACAGTATCGAGCTGGTGTTAAGGTAGTTTTTGTTGCAGTTGAGCAACAGCAGCTCAGCACAAGGACAGTTTCCTCTGACCTGGTCCCTGGGTCATAAGCTCTGTCCTCCCCGTTTGCTGGGCTGAATAGCTCCCATGCCCAGATGGAGTTGCACTTTAAGTCCAAGCGAAACTATAGCCCAGCCATCAGCTGGAAATATGCTTGCTTTCCTTTCCAAAACTCTCTCAACCTTCCCGCTGAAAAAAAATATTGCAAAGAGATTAAGGACTAGCTCCTTCCTTAAATGAAGAGACATGCTGCGAATTTCAATCACTGGCCTAAGCAACTGTGACTCATGTCCACTCTCCCCTCCCAGTGAACATGCAATAAAAGGCACCTTTCTTATCACTGCATCTTCATTGCATAACTTAAGCCCCTTGCCTTAGGATGGCATATATACACTCCATCATGGCTATAGATTCCCCTCCTCACCCACACATGTGCTGGGTATGCAGCTTGGAGAGGACTGTAGGAGACTGGCAGTTGGGAAACGGTGACAGCAGCATAAAATCCTTCTAGAACAGACTGTTGCTTAAACATGCCAGCGTCAGCTTTCTCTAACGGGGAAATGCTTATTTCATTGGTGGGAAAGTAGTTTTAAAGGAAGAGCTCTAAGTGGTGGTAATATGACCTGCAGAAGTTACCACCCCTACTAATAATCTCATACGTACTGCAGGCCTTCTAGCACCAAAGTGTGCGCATATATGTAGAGCAGCAGCATGTCCATACTCCTCACACCAGGCTCATCCAAGCCTTCTAGCCACAAGGGGAGGGTCTACAACCACACTGAGCATAAGGGGATCCAACCTTCTACCTTCAACGCCTGAGTAGCAGAAAACGTATACGCAGGAGCTAGGGGTTGGCCCTGAAAATCGGCCCTATAACTAAAGCTGCAGCAGCAATGCTGAGCAGTGGAAGAGCTACACCTAGGACCTGATTTTCAGACACACAACAACCCATTCCTATTCAAATCCATCAGTTTTAGGTGCTCAGGACCTTGAGATGGCAGGTCATTGGAGCCCAGTCCTTATTCCCATTGGAGCGACTCAGATTTTTGGCTACTGATTTCACTAGGAAGATGCACAAGGCCTTTGGCCCTAAGGCTGAGCTCCACTGAACATCCACAGCCAGCCCTAAGGCTAAGGGAAGAGTCGGTACCTGACGAGTACTGAACATTCACAACTCCCATTCACCGCAAGTTGAGTTGTAGGTGCTCAGGCTCCCTGATGATCAAATCCTCAATACTCCGGGATCTGGCACTGACCAACAGGGCGTTAGATTCATCTCATAGCATTAGCAGATTTACAACTGCACTGAGCTGGAAGGGATCTGGATTCCTGATGCAGTATGAGTAGCTATGGAGAGCACCAGGGGGAATAAAGACTTCCAGTCAGAAGCAGAGGACAATAAGGACTCCCCCCATAGAGTAAGCCACAGCCATGTAAACATGTTATGTTCCCAGGACCAGTGCAACTACAGCCAGTGTAATCTGCAGGACGGCCCAGCTGCCAGGACTGGAGGTTGTATGAAGGCCACTCCTTTCCCCTACTCTTACTGTGACACTAGTAGTCAGTCCCCTGTATTGCCTTGTCCTGGGGTTGCTTATTTCCGTCTCCAGCATGAGAGAATGAGTTTAAGACAATTGGATTATTCTTCACAGCAGAAACTGAGTAGCCTGTGTCAAAGCGCCTAAAACGTACCCTGAAGTTTATCACTTTGCTTAAGGAATAAGAAAAGTTGCTCTCAGTTGGTATCACATTGTCAAACTGCAAATCTCCAATTCATGTAAACATTTTGTTCAGACAAGGTGGATTGTAAATAGTGCAGTCTCAAGGGTTAAGTCCTTCACCCTTTGTGTTCTTCCTTTTGGATCAGATTCAGGTCCATTAGGAAGCTGGCCATTTGCCCCCAGCTCTAAGCAGGAATAATTGGAAAGATTTCTCCTTTCACATTAATTTTTCTTGAAAAAGGAAAAGAGACGGTTCCTTTCTGCCCCAATGGGCTCATCCCCCTGCTGCTCCGGCCTGAACACGGGGGAGGGTCTTGCAGACCGCTTTGCTCGGTAGCCATTGGAGAAGGAATAAGCAGGCTGGCTCCATTCCTTCCGATGTTTGTCCATCAGCTGCTGGTCAATGACCCTGTGCATGTCGTCCTGTAACAGAAGGGAAAAGGGATGCTCAGAGGCAGAGCCAGGGTGTCAGCAGAGTTTACTCATGGGCATGGCTAAAATGGGATTATAGAATGGCCATGATGAAAGGAGGAAGGGTGGAGGGTACAAGGACCTCACTTAGCCACACAGCATGGGCCTTCATCAGCATCGCTGCTCCTCAAACACCAGGCCCTTAACGAGACAAAACATTTACCTTTTGCCCCACCATTGCTAAAATGGAAATCAGGCCATTCACAGTTTAATGTAGTTTAAGGGGTGGCTGTTTTCCAGGGTTTTGCTGATGCCTGTGAAATGGAGCATTGCTTCTGGTACCCTTCTCCCAGGTCACTGGCTCGTCTTTTCAGAGCTGGCTGGCTGCCATCTCCCCTCTCTCTGTCCAGGAAGCTGCACAGATGAGGCATGTGGCTGAAGCAGAGGCCAGGAAGGGACAGGACTATAGTACTGAACCTAGGGTAGCTCTGTACTGAAGAGTAGGCAGGCCAGGTGGCAGAGAAAAGGTGAGGATGGCCACACCTGAGAACCTCTTCAAGAGGAAACTAAGGAGGTAAGGCTTCTTTTCATAATCAAAGAGTAACTACTGTCATGGGGTGTGCTATGGATGAGTTATGCAGCATTAGTACAATTTACTGAGGAGTATTACGGTGTCTTTCTTTCCGATCAGTTTTCAAACAACATGACACAGACCATTGGCAGCTGCCTGATCAGCAGGTGGTCATAATTCGCTACTGGATCATCCAACACTTTTAAAGTATAAGAAACCTTCCTTCCCCAAGTAACTTTCACAGCATTGTAACCGACAGGATTGCCATATGCAAAAGGATCCAAGTCAACAGCCAACTCTGACATCATCCAGCAAGACATGACATGACAACAGGGAAATCGTAAGTTTAATAACCCCAAACCCAGTTGTGCTGCAATTGGCCCTAATGTCATATACAAGCAGGAGACCAAGAAAACAGTATCAGAATTACCGTCTTGTGTGAAATTTCAAGTATGTCAAATCAGCCCAAATGGACGAGGCTCCTTGCCTCTCAAGGGGTTTGCTCCCCTTTGCAATGTCCATGGGCTCAATAGAACTTGAGGCTCTGACTAGTTAACACAGCAATACAAATACACAGCACTTCCGATGTTCAAAGAGCTGTGCAAACACTAGTTCCTCACTGGAGGCAGGTGCGATCAGAATCCCCAGTTCATGGATGGGGGAATGGAGGCTGTGTGGTGTGGAGGTCGGTAGAGGGAATTTGGATGCAGGCCTCTATTACAGCTAGAGTTAGCCTGACTCTTGCTCATATAGAGGCCTGCATCCAAATTCCCTCTACCGACCTCCACAGTGGTGATGTGACCTGCCATTCTCAGAGCAAGTATTCTGTTCGTGCCTGTCTCCTACTGCACCTCAGCTGACTCAGCCCCACAGCCTTCAGAAGGTATTTATGAGTCTGTTCTAAATTCAAAACAAAACACAAGCAGCTACCCATCACTCACGGGAATGACGCTCTGAAAAGCCAGGGTTGAGCTTACACATCTGTCTCTGTGCAGCCTACTGTGTCCAGGCATTGCCAAGGTCGTGGCCTTTGCGTTCTGACAGCTGCTCTCTCACTCCAGCCTGCCGGCTGATAGCCTCTGCCAGCAGCAGACAGCATTAGGCACCCTCAGGCTAAAAGTCCTATTTTTGCGACATCTGAATTCAGGCTCTGCTGGGCTAATCCCGGAATGAGGTAATAGCCCACTGACGAACTCCTCACGGCTGTCAAAGCCCACTGTTTAGATGAAGCCCACTGCGGGGTGGGATCTGATTATGCAGAATGACATTCTAGCCAGATGGCCACGTTGTTTAACAAAGATTCGGCACTAATCAGACTCAGGGTTGGTGAGTCCAGAAGATGACAATTTCCAACCCACGCACATTCTATGCAGCATCACACTCTCATGAAGCTTGGTTGCTATGGACGACCATCAAATGCCAGTGGACACAGATGGCACATGCGCCATCACCCACCATCACAGCAGGTGCAAGTGCCAGCGCTGATCTGGGCCGTTGAGGCAGCTCAGGGCTCCAGAGATGTGGAACGCTGTCAGTGACTCAGTGAAGGCCCTGGGCTCCTCAGGATCCTGTAAACAGCCTGCAGACACTTATGGCGCCCTTCACTTTTAAATAAGCCCTTTATTTACAGGATAATAGGCGGTGATGTCCCACGTTACAAGGTTGCCTGCTAGGTAACCAGGAGTGGGAAAGTTGAATAATTTATCCTGAAGAGATTAGCTTGTTTTCAGGAAGGACAATACCTGCCTTTCTAACTATTCTAGTACATGTAATACAGCAATGTTCATCTTAGATTCCTTCTGACCCCAGAATATTCCCCCTTCACCCCTACCTAACTCAGTTTTCAGGCCAGTTTTAGAAATCTAAATTAACCTAGGATGTGCCGTACTGGAACACACTGCAGTTCCAGTTAGTCCACTAGGTTGCCTCTGCCCTACGTATCTGATGGTTTAGAGGCAGATGATCAACTTCGGACAAACACACAAACGAACACACCTGGCCATCAGTAATGCTAGATCCTGGTGTGTGGGAGAAGGGGGAGAATCGCGCCTTGTGGCCTATTCACCTGATATCTGGAGGTGGATGGACCGATATCCCTTGTGATGTACTTGCCCAAAGCCCAGCCCTGTTGTTTGAGCTCGTCAGGAAGCAGATGCAGTGAGCTGGAAGTAGCAGGGAGAGTGACAGGGCTATTAGGGGGCCTGAAGCAAGGTTAGACTGATGAGTTCATAGTTTTTTACATTAGGGCTGAAAAAGGGGCAGTGATGGAAGAAAGTGAAGGGGGAAGGGGTCAAGATGAACTTCATTATTAACTAAAACAGACTCCAGCAGCTTAACGTCCTTTGGGTTTAGACACCCAGCTTTTCAAAGGGCGTCTTCCCCGTGCAGACGAGGAAGGCACTTAGCCATCTCACTGGCAGATCTGTGCCCTCATTTAACTGTAGGGTACCGTTATATATAATGCAGAGCAAAGGATGAAAATAGGGAGGCAGGATAGAGAGCCCGTTAAAAGACTGTCCCAGGAGACGTTACATCTTGAGGGAGCTGACTAGACAATGAGCGGTAGGTCAGAGGTTAGACGTTCAGTGACTTGCCCTGGCTCACACAGAGAGGCCATGTCTAAGCTAGCTTCAGAACTCAGGAATTTGTGGAAAGTGTTAGTGGTTTGCAGCAAGGGATACACAGGGATGGAGGGATGGACAAACTGGGTGAAGGGAGCAGTGATGTATCCGTTTCATTCAGTAAACCAAAGTATACAGGGATAATTTGACAGTGCTTGCGTATTCTGATTGGCTGAGGTGGAGCCTCCATTTTTAGAGTACACTGGTACAAAGAACGTGTAGCGTTTTGGGCGTGATCTCTATGGAGTAGAACACTGCGCCAGGACAATATCCCACTGCTAGAGACAAGCCTCAGGGAAAGCACAAGCATTTATCAACGCGAACCATCAAACCTAGTTAGACACACTATTATCCAAACAATCTATTCCATTGACTAGCTCTCATATACACATGATTAATGGCGTTTGCCTGGTGCAGTCGTGACAGTTGTTCACCACAGCATTGCTGGACAGCTGCATTTGGATGTCTTAGAGCGCATGAGGCTGATTCTTTGCTGCCTTTTACCTGGTGGAGTCACTTACACCTGTGCAAAGTGGCTGTAACATGCTACTATAGCAGAGTTCTGCTCTCCCTCCTGCCAGCTATACCGTTGGAGAGCCAGCTTGCAGGGGAGTAAAAGACTTCACCCAGTGGAAGGCACCAGAGAATCAGGCCCCAGGTTCTTTCAGCTCAGATGTTGTGGGCTTCTCCTACTCTACTGGGGTTTCATGCAGGTTTCCAACATCTAGGCAAGTCTTATTTAATAGCGAAAGTTAAAGGGAAGCGGCTGCATCTCTATTTGAATAAGCAACACAAAAACCCCTTTCAGTTTCATCATCTACATTTTTTCCCATTTGCTTTTGGGGGCACCACTGCTGCTCCTTATTCAGATAATGGTAGGCGCAGGTAAAATCAGTGAATATATCTAGTGACCCATAGTGTAAGAAATGGCACTTATTCTCACCAATCTCATATTTTCCCATGATATGTGTTCAGTGGCAGATCCTGGGTTCTCCCGTGCAGTGATGTATGAATAAAAGACCAACTGGAACGTTTAATTCTACTAAGATCTGCTGTTTCCATACGCGAGCTGAGATGAGAATGGTTTATCTTGGTTGCATGCATGTATCTGTATAAATGTACATACTGTAAATAAGCTACCCCCAGCTCTAGAAAGCTATGATATATGGCTATTTTTGTCGAGGGCCGTTGGTTAAAATAGAGACTAAGGGAGCAAAACTGTAGTAGTTTGGACACCTCACTAGCACCAAGATACAATTATGAATTAAACACAGAGTAGTGGGATAATTAATTTAATTTTCTAAAAATACTTGGGGTCTTAGGTTTTTTCCCCAACACCCCCCCCTCAAATACTTAAACTTCATTTATATTAGATGGTTATCAGACATGAATGACACTTTTTAAAAAGTGTATCTCTAATCTTTTCTGGTTCAGCAAATCAGGAGGCTTGGCAAAAACTTACTGCAATATAGTTTATATATATATATAAAAAAAAAAAAATTTAAATGTGGAATTCCATTTCTAATATAACCGGTAGTGGGCCGCATTCTGCTCCCATTAAAATCAATGGGAGCAGGATTGGTCCCACTATATTTCCACTGTTTGACATTATATACTATGAAATATAAAACAGAAAATGCCTGTTTGGAAAACTACAATTTAGCAAAGTACTACACATGGTAACTAAGAGTGGTTGACAACATCAGTCCAAGTTCCACTAGAAACCAGCGATGTCCATAGAGCCTTATCTGCAGCCTTTGGTATCTGTTGTACTATCAGCAGTCAAAGATAAGACTACAAATTGAAATAAAAATTGGGGTTTTTTTTAATTACTCTTCTAGGCATGCAAATGACGCTGAACGTATTTTTAGCGATTAGCGGCAAGCATTTCTAGGATGGGCATACCAGGCCAGAGTCCCAGGCCGTCCACCTTTTGCAGTCACATGCATGCAGAGTGGGTACAAAGTGCTACCCAATCAGAAATCTCCACTCTCAGTGGTGGTGGAGCTTAATAGTCGCTTTGCACAAATTTAAATGACTGCACAATGGGAGAATGGGCTCATGGACCCTACCAGAGGCCGGGACACCTTGAATAGCTCAGTTTTTCCATGTAGTTTTTGAAAGACTCCTATCCACTAGTGTGGGGAGTTCAAATTCACTTGACATAGGGCATGTCTTCAGCTTTAACGTGCCTGTGTAGTTGCTATAAAAAACCCACCTCCACAAGGGGCGCGGCTTCCAGCGCTGGGGCACTGTCTACACTCGCGCTTTACAGCGCTGAAACTTGCAGGGCTCAGGGGGGTGTATTTCACACCCCGAGTGAGAAAGTTGCAGCGCTGTAAAGTGCCAGTGTTGACAAGCTCTTAGTCTTTGTGAGTTTGGGTTTGTACCTAGGGGAGTTCTCAGTGAAAAGCAGCAATTTTTTTCTCCTAGGTCAGTGGCTGTTATCATCTAGAGCCCGTTTGGTGGTCTGTGTAAAATAAGTCTCAGTCCAGGCCTTACTGGGTAGATACCCCAGCTCTAAACCAACCACCACGATGGCCATTTTAGAGATGACAAGGACTGAATGGATCACAGAGACTGAACTCCCTGCAACCCTATAGAGGATCCCTCTAGGGCAGGATTGGGATGCACTGGCTGGGCAGCGTCCAGGAGTTTGCTCTATCCAAGCCTGTGCTACCTGCTCTGTGAATAGCCAGAAGTTTTCAGTTGCAAGAGTCATCAATCCAGCATCCTCCCTGACTAAAAACGGAGGTAAGTCATCTACGGTGTCATCCCATCTAGGCAAGATTCCCTGGTAACATCCACGGAATAGGAATGTTTTGTTGTTTTGTTTTTAACTAATTAAGTGTGGGATTTTTTTAATGTATCTTCTACATTTTGTGTATGTAACTGGAGTGTGATGTGTGCTCTCAGCCTAGAGGGAGAGAAAAGCAATTTCCCTCATTCTCAGGCTTGGTCTACACTTAACACCTACATTGGCAGAGCTGTGTTGGTCAGGGACATGAATGCTGACTAAGCTCCCAGTTTAGCCACAGCTATGCCAACAGAAGAGTACTTCTGTGAGCACACGTAATGGTGTTTGGAGAGGTCATGTTCCTACACTGGCAGAAAAACTCCTGTTGGTGTAGGCTGTGTCTACACTAAGGGGCTATGTCAACATTGCTGTGTCAGCATAAGCTTTGTAGTGTAAACCTAGCCTGAGTGGGTAGTGTTATGGCTTTAAAGTTTGAGTCCTTGCCGAGCTGTCACTAACTTTGGATTGGCTTCCCAAATGACTGCTTCAATGTAAGATGTGTAAGTGTTGTAGTGGCATGGAAAGCTAGTTCTATATGTTCTGATCAGTGCCTGCAATGGCTTTTCTTGGCAAAAGGTTTACACGCTAAGGGCTAAACTGTGCTCAGTTACACTATTGTAGGTCTCCGTGGAGCAGTTCTGGGTTTACTCTGGCATAACTGAGAGCAAAGTTGGCCCTACGATGTAAAAAGGTTTTGCTTTAACTTTAAAACCCTTACCATGAAGCGATGTTTTGGTTTTACAAAACTTTTCAAAGGCTGTTTGTTCCCGTTCATTATTATTCAACAAAATTAACTCCGTTTTATAGGCCAAATTCATGTCTGCTGTAAGTCCTGAAATCAATGGCGTTACACCGGGAGTTAAATTAATTCTGATGATTTAAAATGGCAATTACTTGCTATGTTTTCTTGTTCACAGCCTGTTGTCCTAACACACCTCAAACCCAGTGAAGTTTTCAAAGCAGGACTTCAGGATTGGACACAAATGACAACATACTCTTCAGAAAATACTATTTCCCGGACAGACTCTATTAGCTTCTCTAAAATAGACCCGACCTTTTCCATTCATAAAGCTGTTCATGTCCTCAGAAAGGAACAGCTCATCTTACCCGTTTAATAAGCTTTGTGCATATGCCAAGAGACATGTGCCAGCAGTTTACTTGTGCAACCTCATTGAAGTCAATGGGATGTGCAGGGGTAAGTGAAGGTAGAATGTTACCCTTATAGACCTGTCCTTGCTCCTGTTAAAGCCAATGAGAAGACTCCCACTAGCTTCAGTGGATACAGAATCAGACCCTAGCTTTGGGGAGGAAAACAGGTGTTAAAAGGAAACAGCTACAAGATACAGACAGTGAATTCCAATGAGCACCTTTCACTGTGTGGAAATGATCATGGAGGACGCCATGTGTAATGAAAGTAGTGAATGGAGCAGAGGCTAGTGTAGTCTGAGAGACACACTTTCCCCTTCAGCAGAGAATGAAACAACACTGGACTTGGATGTGATGGGAGAGTGAATGAGGTGGGTGGGATGGAGCGTGGGAGCTCACCTCAAAGGCAGGAGGGGTGTACGACTAAAGCTGTTGGTACGGGAACTGAGAGAGGCCACTAGATCAGAAACCAAAGGAGCCAGATAGTAAAAAGCCCTGAGGAAGCAAACTGTAAGCAGGAGAAAAAAGAGAAACGAAAACACAATGGAGTTGAAATAGGAGAAAGGTTGCATGGGAGAGGTTTCTACTGGTCAGGTTGGATAGTCAGTGCAGTCATCATCTTACGTGTTCTGTAACAAGCTACAACAAACCAGGGATCGATCAATCTCTGTCTCTCTGCCTTGGTCTTTGTCTCTCCTTCCATTTGTTTGTATCTTTTTTTCACAAGTCCCTCCCTCCATATTATTTGTCCAAATTAATAACTACTGTCTCTTATTTCTCTCACGCAATCTCTGGCTTTGCATGCCTTTGGTACAAGTAGCTCCCAAACTGGAAGAACCCAGGTTAGCCATTTTACCTATAATTTGGAGTGGGACTGAGTTTTCACCTTTCCATCTAGCTAGATTTTCTGATGGAAAAGAAAGCATTTACATCTGTGTCCTGAAATGGTAGAGTCCAAATGATCAGTAATGGCTTCATTGCCTCTGTTCCCTATCTGAAAAGGAGATACAGGAGACTGACTGAAGTTTTTAGAAGATTTAGTTCTACTACATGTGAGTGTCTTCAGTCAGCATGTTACTTCGATAGTAATCTGATCTGGTCAATGTCTCTGACCTATGGACACTGGAAATCTAGAGTAAGGAACCTTTATACCTGTGCAGCAAAACTTTTCCACATTCGCATCCCAGAGACCGAGCCAGGTCACAGCTGTTAGAAAGAAGGAGCTGAGTTTTGAAAAAGAGGTGTACCTGTCACCAGGGCTATGAGCAGCTGTGAAATTAGAGTTGGTTCCTTTAATATGGTTCCCATATTACAGTGTACTATAAAGAAACAACTATTTAACAGCCACTGTCGGCAAGGGTCCAAGTCCAGAGATCACTCCCCTGCTTTAACCCTGGGGCTCTCAGTGGGTCTGTGGCTTGTACCCTTCACATTAGTGTTTTATTACTTGAGAAACAACAATCTTTGTATTCCAGATATATTCCAGCTTCAAATGTGACGTGAGCTTACAGACACGAATGAGTCAACCTGTGGAACTTTCCCTTCCTCAACAAGTATACCCCTCGCCTTGAGCCAATGATCTGTAAGGGCTTCCCACCAATGCTCCACTTTGTACTGATGTTGGGCATCACCTACCTGCCATGCCTCAAGCTGCTGTGAGAGGTTCAGTTTCTGTTGAATAGCATCCAGCAGCTGACTGTTCAGAGACATCATGTCGATCTTGCACTTGGCTAGTTCCATTTCCACTGCATTCTTCCTGGGGGGAAAAAGAGAGACATGGACAATCTCAGAGCACAATTCCATTTTATCTAGATCAATTCCTGCAGGTCTTCAGAACCACCTCATCAGTGTTCACTGATTTCCATTCAGCAAAATCAGGATATGGAACCTGACATTAGATCTGCCAAAGGACTGAATGTTCAGTGGGTGACTAGCTCCAGCGTCTACTGAGACAATGAAAAGGAGATGTATCCTGTAGAAGGGACCAGCTCAGTAAGCCACCAGGTGAGCAGAGCCCTTATCATATGGAGAATACTTCTCTGTAGAGGGGGGAGTGGGAAGCAGGACGTACTCTGATAAATTGTTGTGTAGACTTCCAGTGTTAAGACCCTGGCCAAAACAGTTTACACTTGTAAGTCTTTATTCAACCATTTCCTGTGCCTCATATGGTAGGGAATATCCTGGCTGCTAATTTTAGACGCAAGTTTGTGCTGATATTTGTATTAACCACACCTGATTCATCCGCTACCCTGCAATAACAGCTTCCCTGCTTTTCGGCAGAAGAGCAGTCTGGGAATTAGTTTTTATGTTATAGGCAGAGCTGGTAGCACCGCCTACGCTTAAGGATGCTCAACACCTCCCATTAAAACACTGTTCTCAGCTGCTTATAACTTTGCCAAATTAACTGAAATTTTCCATGCTGGGTATCTGCCTGAGGCTGAATTGTTTTGGAAAGTTTCAGCAAAAATGGCTTGAGATAAGAGGGAAATACATTTTGTCCATGTTAATAATAATCTTGCAACTGCTCCACTGAGACAGTCCAATACCTCCAGCCTTTGGAGCAGGGTTTTGAAGTTTGGCAGGGGATGTCACCCTGGTGCTTGGGATGTGCCTTTTGCTGTTTTTCATATCTGTATGTGCATGCACAAACACTCTCACCTAAAGCACCATCCCACCCTTCCCTTGTCTGCAATCAGTCACAGTTACTGTACACCCTCTCTCCAGTAATATCTCTCTCACCCAGTTCCACACACCATAAATATTAATGGCTTGTCCCATGTGAACTACTAGGGTCACCTGAACAGCAAAAAATCTGCAGATCTCCAGTGAAAGGCCCCAGGTCTGAGTGTTTCAGAAAAATATGCTTCTATTGTAAAACAGCCCATCACTGCTAGATATTAACAGTGGAATTTATGCATCCCCTGAGTGGCATAGTTGCCATAGAGACAGCAGAAATGGTAACCCATACTGCTATTAAATGTCAAAGCAAGCCTTTTGCACCAAACATCAGTAGCAGGGATATTCCCTACTTCTGCCAACAGATGGAACTGTTACAATGGCATTCTGAAGGGATTTGGTAGCCTTTGGGACACTGTAAAGAACACTTGACAGATCATGTAATTAAAAAAAATAATTAAGCCAGTGTGTATGCTTGCTTATGTGCTCTCCCTCCTCATATACATGCATGATTTGATGTGCTCTGCTCCTCTTGCTAACCCAGCAAGGATTAGGCATTGCTGTAAGGAAGTGGGCTGCATTGTGTTCTGTCCTGTCTCACTTCACCGGAGGTTAGAGAGTCTCCTCTGATCTAGAGTAAGCAGAATACAGGTGCTTTTGCCCTTCTCCCGCTTCCTCCAGAGCCTGGTGTCCTGAGCTTCACGTTCTTCCCCCAGGCTGCCTAAAACTGAGCAGGCAAAGATGGGGAGGGAAGGGGCAGACTGTAAAAATGAAAAAACGTGGCGTAAAAGACTGGATTGAAGTCTTGGGAGGGGAAGGACAGAGGGATGCAGTAACAGGGTTGCACAGAGAAAAGTAAAGCAGGAGAAAAGGAGAGCAGAGAGAAGGTGGAGCACAGAGGCTAAGGGCAGAGGAACAGGATAGAGGAGAAGCATAATTGAAGGACCCAGAGGATTGCAATAACAGAGATTCACAGAGGCACCAGAGCAAAATGGAAGAATCCTAGAATATCAGGGTTGGAAGGGACCTTAGGAGGGTCATCTAGTCTAACGCTCTGCTCAAAGCAGGACCAATCCCCAACTAAATCATCCCAGCCAGGGCTTTGTCAAGCCTGACCTTAGGGGGGCTGGAAGAGCTATGGAAACAGGTTAGAGAAGGTGCAGTAGCAGAGATACACAGAGGAACCAGAAAGGAGGCTGGAAGAGCAAAAGAGAATAGGAGGAGGAAGGGACCAGTTCCAATATTTGTATTCCCTTCCCAAATGGGGCAATAGCCATCCCTTGGCTTGATGAAAAGATCTGTCCCCTAAAGTTGCTAAAGCTAGAATTTATGGAGTTTCTTTTAAATGAGAGCAGAACTGCTGGTTCCAGGAACTTCCCGGGATCAGGACCCCTGTCACAGGCACTTAGCAGGACTCCTCAGCACTCAGAAGTGGGAAGATCTACCACAGGGATGGCCAACTTGAGCCCTGAGAAGGAGCCAGAATTTACCAATGTACATTGCCAAAGAACCACAGTAATACGTCAGCAGCGCCCCATCAGCTTCCCCCCCCCCCCGCCCCGCTCTCAGTGCCTCCTGCCCACCGGCAGCCCTGCCAATCAGTGCCTCCCCCTCCCTCCCCACACCTCCCGATCAGCTGTTTTGTGGTGTGCAGGGGGCTCGGAGGGATAGGGGGAGGAGCAAGGGCATGGCAGGCTCAGGGGAGGGGGCGGGAAGGGGTGGAGTGGGGGGCAGGGCCTGTGGCAGAGCCAGGGGTTGAGCAGTGAGCACCCCCCAGCACATTGGAAAGTTGGCGCCTGTAGCTCCAGCCCCGGAGTCGGTGCCTGTACAAGGAGCCGCATATTAACTTCTGAAGAGCCACATGTGGCTCCGGAGCCACAGGTTGGCCACCCCGATCTACCACTTTACTGGCAGCAACCTGGCAACAAAGGTGCCCCTAAAGTGTCTGCTTTGAACAAACTGGTGGGTAAATTCTGAGACCACAACCCAAGCCCTTCTCTGTTCTTCGATAGAATTCTAGTTACTTGGCAATGGCCTCATCTCGATCCCTGATGGCCTTCAGAAGCTGTTCATTTGTCTCCTTATCTTCAGCTGACCCTCGGAGCCTGTCCCTTTCCTCTTTCAGTGCAGTCATCTCCACACTCAGCAGCGTAACCTGTCAGGAACAGGAAGAGCACTGTCAAACATTTCTCCTCTCGGCAATAATTAGTACTGGTGGAAGGTGCCTGACTGGCAGCCTTGAAGAGAGAACTCCTCTAATCACAGAGCACTTAGCAGTGACTTGCTACCACTGGACATGTGCCTCAGCTCTGATCTGAATGAACCACCTTGTAAGGGTGAGAGTTTCCAGGCCCATCAAACCTTTGCCTTTACAGAGGCTGCCAACAATGGTGATAACTGAAGTCATGGCTCCTACCTGCAAGGCCTAAGCTTTGCCAGCTCACTTGACATGGGCCACCAAACAGCCATCAGATGGCAATGACTCCACTCCATTACATTTAATGATCACCCTGGATAACATTAAAGGCCATTTTTAAATGCTCCACTGCAGCCCCTGTGATCCACCATAAAGGAGATGGGTTGTGATCCTGCTATCTCAGCTGCATTACAGCCACTAAAGGTCCACTGTCAAAATGTTACTTCCTCAACAAGGGACTCCTCTATTGATCCAATGTCCTCTCAGCCTGCACTCTGGTCTCTGATCTTTCCTTGACATCACTTGGGGTCATACATTTCTCAAGTGCCCCCTGCCCCTCCGCAATAAGTTTAAACAAATAAAAATAATCAAAATAACCCATTTTCCTGACTGTCTTTTCTTTAGAAGCAGTGAGCAGTTAAGAACACACCTATACAAGAGTGATGATGTGAAAAAGGCCACTCAGCTCTAAGGAAGGAGTTACTGGCACTCATCAGAATTTTAAATAGACTTTGAAATACATGTAAAATATTTAATAATCTGAGAATCTATTTACCCTTTATCACAGTCCAAAGTGAATTAATAGCGTAAAAAATCATGAGGGACTCGCTCTATCGCAGCTCTGCAATCTTCCATAGGCATTTAGTCTCTTGGTCTGCTGTGTGCAGGAATTCCATTACCAACATACTGCACTACCACCTTGGAAATCTTTCTGAGATGCAACAAATTACCCTTCTCTAAACCTCACTGGTGGTGGGAAGACAGCTAAGAAGTTATCCACCACATTGATACTTCCAGTGACAGTAGAAAAGTATCTGTCATGGATCTGCTTCTGGGCATGGTCAGATTATGGGAGATGAATGAACACAGAGAAACTGCTTTTGAAGATGGGGTTGTGGTGCCAGGTGAAAATACAGTACTGGCTGGCAAGTCTTTCTGGGAGGCTGAAGGAGAGGGTGAGATGTTCACTAGGCTGAAATCCTACACAGCGTTGGACTCTCCGTGTCCCAATAAAGAATACAGAACCATAGAAATGTAGGGCCGGAAGGGACCTCAAGCGGTCATCTAGTCCACCCCGTGTGCTGAGGCAAGCAAACCAAGCAAACTTAGACCATCCCTGACAAGTGTGTGTCTGACCTGTTCTCAAAAACTTCCAATGGTGGGGATTTCACAACCTCCCATGGAGACTATTCCAGAGCTTAACTACCCTTATAGTTAGAATTTTTTCCTAATATCTAACCTAAATCTCCCTGGCTGCAAATTAAGCTAATTACTACTTGTTCTACCTATCATTTTTGCTGCTCTCCTGTGGACTCTCCCCCACTTTATCCACATCTTGCTTAAACTGTGGCACTCAGAACCAGACACAGTACTCCAGCTGAGGCCTCACCAATGCTGAGCAGAGTGTGACAATTACCTCCCAGCCTTGAGAGGTGAGGTAGTGGGTTGTAATGGAATTAACTGTAAGAAGCTACCCAAGACTTTGTCTGAAGTATTGCTGGGAGCACCTCTTTCATCCCTAGGAAAGGCTCTGGCTTTAACTTGAATCTTCTCTGTTAGCATATTCCTAAGAACGAAAGCGCTGTTCCCTGTGAGATTGCCACACAAGCACTAGGTAACCCTTCAAAGATATTTCTGTGTATTCATCATTCATACAGTGGGAAAGCTCCTCATTTGTGTTTGTTCAACGGGCCCTGACCGGGAAAGCCAACACGCTTATTCCCAGGAAGGGGAGGGCTATACAGTCCCAATACCTTCCTCCAGGTGGCCGTGGTCAGAAGTTCTAAATGAGCTGTAAGACATTCCACTAGTGTTTCCCCCGGCCCCATAGGAGAGGAACACAGTTCAGAGCAGGTGGCTGGGGAGCCCACACTATTTCATCCATCTAAAGCAGATGAGCTTCCAAGCAGAGGTTTGAACAGTCTTTCAACATGGGACAGTCTATAAGAATGGATTGGTTTCTTTGTTCACAGATTGCACTGCATGGCAAGCCCTGTAAATATGCCTATTATACATATCCAGAGGTATGTTAGAAGGCACTGTCCTGTAATAATATCGGTAGCTATGGATGTACAGAGAGGTGTACAGGAGAAAATACACCACTTGGTGGGAGCAGAATGGAAAATTGCCTGGCAATTTTCTTTAGCATTAAACAAAATGTTCTGATTGTTTCTCCCATGTGATTACTTACCCTATGGAAACTGTGGTTCTTTGAGTAGTTCGTGCAGACCCACTCTAGATGTGCACGGGCCTGATCAGTGAGAGAGTGGATTTATTTTTGAAGAGCAGTGTTCACTTGGCAGCATATTCACTCTGTGCTGCCTCATGCTCCCATATCGGGGCATAAAGAGTGGGGTGACCCCACTCAGTTCCTGTGTTGCTGAGGACTCTGAAAAGTGGTGACAGAGGATGGGTTGTGGGATCTGCACTGACAGCATCCTGAAGAACCACAGTTACTATAGAATGGTGACTTAGTCTTTCTTTTTCGAGGTTGTCAGCGTGGATCCCACTATAGGTGACTGGCCACCAGTACCCTCCCTGAATGGTGGGAGTGAGGGGTTTCAGCTGTATCGCTGAACAGTGATTGAAGTACCGCTCTCCTGAATTTGGCATCCGACCAGGCTGCCTTATCAAGTGCATGAAGTTAGTGGGTTGCTCTGTGTAGCCTTATAGATTTCAGAGATCACCATGTTCCTGAAGCAGGTGGAAGATGCCGGATTTACTCTGGAGAAGTGTGCTTTGATGTTTGGAGGGAGATGCTTGCCACCCATTTGCTAGCAGGTAGATCCTGTGTGATGAGAGAGCTTAGCCTTTTGATGTGCTGGATATGGCCTGAAAGCCTTGCTTCTGGGGATCCACAAGCTTTAGAAGGATTGCATTGGGATCCCAGATTGGAGTTGGGTCTTTGACTAAAAGGCAAGCCCTGTAAGGGAGGCCTTTGAGGAATTTGATACTGTAGGGCATGCGAAGACCAGCTATGAGCGTACTGGAATGCGACAAGCAGATATTGCAGCAAGGTGAACCCTGGGAGAGTTGAATCCTAACCCTGCATGATCTTGGATATTATTCATGGGATCAAGTCATGCCGAGACCACGTGCCTTGCATCTGCCGGTGGTTCAAGTGGGTGCCCCAGATTGTCCTTAAAGCGTCTGTGATGAGCGTTATCAGGAGGGAAAGGACAGAAAATGGCACCCCTTTTCTTATGTTCACTAGGTCTAGCCGTCAAGTGAACTCTTGCATGACCTGAGGCACTGAACAGCTTCCTGTGATGTCTGGACACAGGGCCTGCTCCAGGCACCAGAGCAGAAAGTGCATGCTTGGGGCGGGCGGCAAGCCGTGGGGGACGGCGTGACAGTCGCTGTGAGGGCGGCAGTCAGGCAGCCTTTGGCGGCGTTTCTGTGGGAGGTCCACCATTCCTATGGATTCAGTGGCAATTCGGTGGCGGGTCCGCGGACAGCACGGGACTGGCGAAGCGCCCGCAGGAATGCCGCCGAATCCGCGGGACCGGCGACCTCCCACAGAAACACCGCCGACGGCTGCCTGACTGCCGTGCTTGGGGCGGCACAAATCATAGAGCCGCCCGTCTGGACAGGAAGTATACAGACATCAGCCACAACTGTAAGGGCCATAGGTGAAGTCTGGCAAGTGACATATGCATGGACACTGATGTAGTCTAAAAGTCTCAGACACGTATGCACTATCTGAGGTAGGCTCTTACCAATCTGGAGTCAATTAAAGCTCCTCTAAACTCATCTGCAGTGGCATGAGAAACAATGTCTCATAGTTCACAAGGAGTCCTATTTAATAGAACATTCCAAGACTTAAGAATCTCATGTTGGAACGTGCCTCATCCAGTCATCCAGATATGAGTGGACATGGATTCCCTACCTCCTTAAATGCTCTCCCACCACTGCTAGGCATTTGGTAAATATTCTTGGTGTTGTGGAGAGTCGAAAGGGCAGCACTTTGAATTCATAATGGTTGGCCCCATTGTGAATCTTAGGTACTTCCACAAAGCCATACATCTGACCCACAAGAAGTACGCATCCTACAAGTTGAGAGCCGTGAACTGGTCTTACACATAGAACAATGGAATGATACAGGCATGCTGAACCAAAGACAACATATGTATTTGTTGAGTTTCCTCAGATCTAGGCTAGGCCAAGACCCCCTTTCTTTTTCAGAATGAGGAAATACTGGGAGTAGAAGCCTCTTGCCTTGAGATCTGGTGGAACCTGCTTCATCTAGGAGCCCCAGAGGAAAGAGGCCACTTCTGTTAGTAGCTGGCTCTCGTGAGAAGGATCCCTGAAGTTCAAGGCAGAGGGCAAAGAGTGGAACTCAATGGGGTGGCTATGGGACCAGTGTCTTGATCTCCAAAGTCTCGGCAATCCTCACAAGGAACTCCTGGAATGTTTTAAAGTCATCCTTTGCTGGTGCCATTGCCACTGGATACCACTTCATCTAGCAGCAAAGGGTGGAGACCATTTAGTGGTGAGGTGAGGCACTGACATTGCTCAGACCCTGGATCTGGCTCTTCTTGGATTCAGGCATCAGTGGTTTGGACAGGGATGCTGCTGGGGAGAGAGATCTCTTCCTTTCCCTCAGTTCTGGAAGGCTTTGAAGAAGTGTTTAGGTTGAGCTGAAAATTAGTGGGTTGGATACTTGCCGGGTTCTGTCTTGATGCCACGGTCAGTAAGAGGGAACCAAGTCATGATTGCGGCCATCCCACCAGTATGCTCTCGGATAAGGCAGCACAGGGTGCATACATGGCTCCTGCCACTCCAGTTCCAATCTCGCATGTGCATGAGGCACATGCACACCTACAGAGGGATCCACACCGAGACATACTTGAAGAACATTGGGTTAGCAAAGATTGACTCCTACAGGGCTCTGAAAGCTGTTGCCAACAGGTCTTCTCAGGATATGACTAGACGATCTCTTCCAAGTAAGCAGAGCTCCCTGTGGGAATGTGCCACAATCCTGTCTTACAAAGCAACATGCATTTCAGAAGGTCCAGGGAATCTGCATGGATTGCTCACCTGGCTGTGAAGTCTCTGCAGCTCCTCCAGGCTTTGCCTCAGCTTCCCTCTTTCTCCCTCCATTAACGCCCTCAGGGCTCTTGAGTCCTCACTTGTTTGCCTGATCTGTTCTTCTAAGGCATCATCATCACTTCTCCGAGAACTCTGGCAGCAAGAGAGAAACATCTTGCTCAGCTTTCATTTATAAGTTACAGTTTGCATTAGTTTTGTACTGATTTGGGGACAGCTCTAAGAGAGTAAGAGGAATGTGGGAATGTCACTGTGCAAGAGCTCTGATGTTACAATACATGTTCATACATGTATACAGTGTCCAGAGGGCTCACAACGCAGCCAGTCACAAATACATCAACTAAGATGAACGCACACACAGCCCCTAAGCCTGGGTAGAAAGAACACACTCAGGTTACTTACCTTAGCACAAAGATATACAGACACGCTCCCCACTCTGTAATCCTCTGCCCTCATCTCTGAGTACAACCCAGCTCCGATATTTACCTCTTCATACATTTATTCCTAACCAGGTTTCCATGTTTAGGTCTTTATATGTTCTCTCCATTCTCCCTTGAACAAATACAATCTTGTATTCCTGCTCAACCTTTTACGATGCAATCCCAACTCCTACAGGCTTTGCAACTGGTTGGGTCAGGGTTCCCATTCATGTCTGAGGTTTGCAGGTACACATAGCCTGCTGGCTTATTTCTGGATGTGCCACTCCAGAATGGAGCTGCCTTCAGGTTGGCTATTTCCTTGTGGGGAACACATAAGTCTTGAGGATGAAGCAAATGGAGGGCCAAGATGTGATTTTTTTGAGTCTTTGTGAAAGGCTATACATTTCCTCACTACTTTATTCTGTCATGGAGGTTGTCCCAGTCCTCCAAAGGAGGATCTGCAGGTCTCCTCCAGCATGATTCCATTCAATCACCTATTATGTTAAGTTCTGAGCTCTGCTTCTATCCTCAGTACTCCAAGGCAAACAGTAGGTGCTATGCTGCTGTAGAACATTCCCTCTCCCATGCATAGGGGCCACTTCTGGTGGCTTATCACAGGAGTGTTTGTGTCTATACTCTATAGGGACCCCAATTCTCATGATAACTCTTACCTTGATTTTCACTCTCACTGATGTCTTTATATCATTGCAGTTTAAAACAGGGTTGGGAGACTTTACTCAAAAATGAAGGTGAAAGAACCGAAATACCATGAGAAAGTTTGCAATATTTTCAAGCTGGCTGAAACTAACACTAACTAGAACTCTTGCAAGAAACCCTGATCTCATGAGTTTTCCAGAGTGATTTCCAGAATAGAGAGATTTGGATGAGTATCTGAACAGAACCTTGATACTTTTTGAGATCATAAGCTTAAATCCCTTGGGTTTGCATGTCTAAATACTGGCCTACTTGTGATATGTGAGATAGCTGGAAATGGGTTGTGCACCCTGATGTCCCATCTTCAAGGCCACAAAAGAATTCTGAAAGCCCACAGAATTAAGGATCTAAAATAACCCAGCCATACCAGATTCTTCCTTGCTTAGCACCAACACTGACACCAAAAATCCTTCTTTGTGTCCAACTACCTACCGTGGAGTCCGTGCCATCCAGGACACTTTGTATGAGCCTTTTCAGCTCATTGAGACCGGCACGAAGACTGCCAGCGGGGACATCTTTGGCTGATGAGGTTTCTGAAGACTCATCCATGGAGGAGTCTGTGGAGACTGCAGAGTCTGCGCTGTCATTTCCTCTGAGATGAGAGCAGAGATATCTGACTTGGCAATAGGCCTCCCAGAGCTGCAGTCTCAGCTGGAACAAGACAGCATTATATTAGTCCATGGCTTCAGGGACCCATGAGATTCTATTGCTTCTAGACTTCCAGGATGTGACCATGCCCCGTTAGCTAGAAAAGTCCTTTGATGCACCCTATCCTAGATATAATCTTAATGAAAAACAACAAGTACTTATCTAGTGCTTTTCATCTAGAGGTCTCAAAGTATCATTACCTGAATTGCATATAGAGGGAAACTAACACAGAGAGGTTAATTGGTTTGCCTAATGATGCATGGTGAGTCAGCATTGGAAATTGAGAGAGAACCCAGATTTCCTGATTTACAGCCCAGTGCCATGTCCACTGGATCACACTGTCTCCTTGAACAGCCAGGAGTTGTTCTTCACCCTTGTTCTTTTCATCTGTGTGCCCGCACACATGGATTTTAAGTGCACTTTACAATATGTATTAGCAGTGCAGCCCTTTCTCTCTCTAACTGGTGCGGTTCTGTACCCCTAGGTAAGTTCACACAAGCACGTGCACATGTATTAATGCAGTGCTATAGCAGACAAAAAAAAAGTGTTGGATGACTACGGTGTGGTTTGCAATAGGCTGTGACTGTGGGTTTCTTAACTGATATAGCAGCTTTGTGGAATGTGTGGTGTGATTCATTGCCGTTTGCACTAGTCTGCTATGCTTTCCAGCTACTAGCCGTGAATATGTTTACACATGTGCGTTCATATGGTGCACATTTACAAAGGTTTGTACGCTTCCCCAGTGTGCAGGGATGATCATACCTGTTCTCTCTCTTGTTCCAGCTCTTCTGCCTCCATGCTCTGCTCAATCTCAGATAGCAGGGATGTGCTGGTTGTGTTGAAACTTTGGAGACTTCTCTCCTCGCTAAGCTCTTCTACCTTTCCCTGGAGCTGCCGACAGGACAGCCGCACCTCCTGGAGCTCCAGCTGACTTTGATGCAGCTTCCAAAGGAAATCAAAGGAAAAAACAGAACTAGTGAATATGACTGAGGACTAGATGAATCTCTCAGCTCATGAAGGACCTTGGTGGGAGCCCTGAAAAGAGGGTTTCCATGCATGTAGGAGGAACGGTCTTTGCTTGCTTGTCTAATTTCTAAAGCTTAACAGTCTAAGACATTATTACCAAAACTTTACTCTCAGCTAAAACTAGACATGGGCTGGGATCTAAAATATGCTGAAGACTCAAAATTACTAGGTTAGTTAAGGCTAAGATGTATTATGAAGAATTCCAGAAGGAGTTAAGGAAACATTAGGTAATTAGACAACATAGCAACAACTGAATTTTAAAAAATCACACAACCATTTTGTGTTTCAAAGATGAAGTGGGTTCTTAACCCACGAAAGCTTATGCTGAAATAAATTTGTTAGTCTCTAAGGTGCCACAGGTATTTTTCTTGTTTTCTTTTTGCTGACACAGACTAACACGGCTACTACACTGAAACCAGTTAAACCCTGGTCATTCAAACCCCAATTAACCAAGATTTATATATCCACAGCATCTAAAATACACAGAGAAACATTTCACTAATTTGAAACTCCAGTTATCTGAATGTTTCAGATCCCTCAAGGCATTTAAATCAGGGCATATCTGTAGTGAGAGGGTAAACAACTGAGTAAACAATTAGTTACAAAAATATATGTGACAATATACTGCTAAGTGATGTAAACAGAAAGTAACACAAATATATTAGGTCTCTTTGACTTTGTACCAGCAGTGTAACAAGCAGTAAACCCCAGTATTGGGTGCAATCACTTTCTACACAAATAACAGGCAGACAGAAATTCAGTGGACACAAGTGCATGGGAAGTAATGTACATTAAAAGGAACAGTTTAATCCATCTGTTTACACTGGCAGGTTCTGAATTAGTGATAGCCTCTAAGGAAAAAGATCTAGGCATCATTGTGGATGGCTTAGTGTACAGCGGTGTTCAAAAACGCGAAGATGCTAGTCTGTACTAAGTAGGGGATAGAGAGAAGTATGAAAAAAATACTGACACAACGATGGTAAGTCCTCACCTTGAATACCACATTCTGAAATGGTTCCCTCATTTTAAGAGAGACAGCAGAAAAGGTCCAGTAGAGGGCAACAAAATTAGAGGCATGATGTGGTGGGAGCAGGGTCCAGATGCGGCGAGATGAAAAAAGACTAGGAGTATGTAGTTTGGAAAGGAGAAGAGTTCTGATAGAGAATATTTTTATAAATGCTGTATACTACAAAAAAAGCAGTTGGGAGCTCCTATTTAACTCTATCCCATTACATGAGAACTAGAGGGCACTTGCTGAAATTAAAAAGGGGAAAAATAAATGAATAAAAAATATTTTAATGCAATGTATAATCAGTCCATGAAACTTACTTGTGCAAATTGAGGCACATGGCTTAGTAAATTTCAAAATCTGATTAGACTTTTATCTATGAATAAATTACATTAATTAGAATAAAATTATAGAGGCTGATGAAATGGACAGCTCAGGGTGTTAGTAATGGCAGAAAGAGTCTTTCACCTCTAGGTCACCAGTTCAAATCCACACCAGGCTGGTAGCAGATTACTGAGCAGCGCTCTTGACTTTTATCTGCATAAAATGAATTGGTGGGTCTCAGTCCAGTTCCCGGTGGACAGGTGTCCAAATCACAAACCCACTATCACAGCTCACGTCAACTGGCCCCCCCAAATGGCAGTCTCACAGCAGAGAGGCCAAGGACCGAATGGGTCAGTGGAGACTGAACTCCCTGGATGGAGTTCCTTCAAGCCCGGATTGAGGAACAGTGGTAGGGCAGTGAGAAACTTTCAGTTTCCAGAATTGTTGACCCTGAGTTCAGGAATAAATTCTTTCCCTTGTCTACTATGGTAGAACAGGATTCTAGTTAGGTTCATTATAGGGGATTTTGCACTTCCTGCTGAAGGAGCAGCCAAGGTCAGACAGAAAATACCATGCTAGATGGACTATCAGTCTGTTTGTGTAGCAGTTCCTATATTCTTATATTCCACAGACTGGCAGAGAATACAGGGAGCTAATTGCCAAAGAATAAAATAGACGGTATAGCCACAAACCTGCAGTGGGTAGGGTGAATTGAGAAAAGAAACCATAAAATATCACTCACCACCCAGAAATAGGCCCTATAACACTGACACAGCAACTTGTTCAACATCATTCCAGGAGTGATGTTTATTAAGAGATGCTGAGAACTCCATGGGCATGTTTTGTGCACCTTTTGAATGGTGGTAAATCTGAGGCTGGCTACCATCCTCTGGACCTCTGCCCAAAATAACCGGAAGAGGACCTTATTGGAGTCAATCCCAGTAAGAAATCAGCAGAAATGCAACCAGGTTCCTCAACCTCCATATCCTTCACTGAAGTACCTGTTTTCCTTGATTAAATGTTCTCATTCCTTGTTCTAATAGTTCATTTTCTCTTCCTTTAGTCTTCCCTGTGAGAGTTCCCATTCTCCGCAGGTCATATCTAGGCGCTAGCCACTCTGTTGTTCCTCTGTGATCATAAGAGTCACTTTACTCTTTCCTTTTGTCTCCTCTCTCCAAATTCCCATTCTCTTACCTGTAGGTCCAGAACCACTCCTTTATCCCTTCTTAGCTTTCAGAGTTACATTTTCTCTTTCATTTGAGCATCTCTCTCCAGCTCCTGTTCTCCTCACCTGCAGATCCTTATCATGGCTTTGTCTTTCCAGGACCAGCACTCGCTCCTGCAGTTCCTCCACGGTTCCCTGAAGCAGATCGTTTTCCTCCATCATGGCACTAAGGCGACACTCCAGCTCCCGCTTCCTATCGGTAAGCATCGTAATCTGAAAGGGAAAGAGAGCTCGACTTGTGCTCCAGGCTTTGGGAATTTCCCCCCCCCCCACAATGTGGTAAGAGAAAAGCAGCAGGAACCAGAGTACGTCTGTGTCTGCACCTGTATATGAGAGATGGTGCCTTTTTATGCCACTCCGAGCTTAGGAAGAGGCTGAAAGAAAACGCCTCCCACCAGAAAACTCTGTGGAGCAGAGTGGGAGTGCAGCTCCTGAGACGCTGGAATGTGCGTTGCCAGGCAAACGTAGAGGGAGGGAAGGGGAGAAAAGAAACCACTGTGTACCTTGGAATTTCCTAGGAGCTACAGTAAAGCATGACCCTGCCCTACCCACCCTCCTAAGGATTAACCCAGACCATAAAATTTGCAAGAATGTGAAAAGCTAGTTACTCAGCCCAGCTTTACGATTGTGTTTCTGGTGTGAGCAAATGTTGGAGTTCCCAGGAAGGGAACCCTCCTGCATTTCTACATGGTCACTTACTGGAATCCCCAGGAGAGGTAGGTGTTTGTGTGTGTGTCTGTGAGAGAAAGAGAGAGATAACAAGAGTTGCTATGCCCTTTGTGGGTGGTAGGGAGGATAGTGTTGTGATTATGCACCTTGTTCTTTGCTGTATCTTTGGTTTGATGATCTCAATACGATATAATTTTATGCTTTAAAAAACAGACTGATGGTCTTGTGCAACAACTGCTGATATCCCCCCAACAATTACTTGTTTTAAAACAGATTCAAGCCTTTCAATTGTCCAGTGCAGCAAGCGCAGGTGATGAGGGACAATGTGCCAAGTCCATTCACTTAACAAGAAGCTGTATATAGGATGAATCAGCACTAATAAAGGCCACTGTTTATTTAACCAGGAAAGATAATACATTTTCCCATCTAGCTATCCAGGTTCTTCTACAGTGCCCACCACCATGATATCTGAGTGCTGGGGGTATGTTTTGTACGCTGTCCAATGCCATCAGCTGTTCTTCAGCTATCCTCACAGACCTTTGATGTTCCCAGTAATTCCTGGTCAGTTCCTACCCCATCTCAGATGACTTGGTCCAGCAACTCATGTTCCCTAGGCCTATCTGATACCCACTCTCTTAGCTGCTCCCCAGTAGCATCCCGGGTCCTTTCAGACCTCTCCGATAGCTTGGGGAATATGCGCAAAGGTCTCTTCAAATCTCCTTTGCAGCTCCTTGATTAACCTGCTGGTTCTCTCCAGGTTGCCCTCCCACCTGTTCTGGATGCACTCCTAGTCCCCATTAACATATGCCCTAGATGCCTTAAACCGTCTCAGATATTGGTCTAGACATTCTGTGGTTGCCTTCTAGACTCTCCTCTAATCCCCCCTGCCTAACTGTTCTCTAAGTCTTCTCCAGTACACCCCTGTTAAGTTGCTAACTGTCCTCCAGGCTGTCTCTGATATTCCTCCATCTGGCTGCCTTCCAGGCCCTATGTTTACGGTTATATACCTAGTGTACAGATGGTGCCTGGACACAGATTAACTAGACAGTTAGCTGTCCTGGAGAAATGAGGAATGCTGTATTAGTCCAGGAGAGTCAAGTGTTTGGAAAGATGAAGGAATATTGTGTCAGTTTTGTATATCTGCATTTATCTATTTATAGAACACCTCCTGTACATATTAGGACATGATTCTTATATGAGTAATGATTGCTGAGAAGTCTCTTCCCCTATAAGCATGACTTCAATGTAATGGAGAGAAGGGATGCAACAGAGTAAACACAGAACAAACAGAAGGACTGCATTTTACATTAGTACTTGTTCTAAAACTCAGTAATGAACACTCTGTGAATAACTGTTAAAAAAAAACAACAACCCACAACTGTCCTGCCGGCCTTGGACCTGAGTGGAAAAAATGGGCTGAAAGCGCAAGACAGGAAGGACGTTAACAGGTGGGACATGCACAGTGATGGTAACAGACATGCATTCAAAACTCAATCAAAGCATCTGTACTTACTTCAAGGACCTGCTGCTCCACACCAAGGGGAAGAGGACAGGAAGGGAAAAGGAAAAGAGGGGGTAGGGAGGGGAAGAGAAGCAGAAATTTAGGAAAAACTCTTCTAATCAGTTAAAGTAGTAGGGATTGTACAATAGGGATTTTCCCCACTCTTCCAGGTCCTTCATATTCAAATCTCCCATTCTCCCCAAATCACAGAAGGAAAAGGAAACGAACAACATACAGGGCAAGATATCCAGAGCTAAAATAAGAATAAAGGACAGCCTCATGTTTCCCCACACCTCTCAAATGCAGGAGAGGATTTCTGCTTTCTTCTAAGCCATTCAGAACAGCTCCCTCCTCAGAAGTGGAGTGTGTGTTTGAATGTGGCCCACTGGAACATACCCACATTCTGTCTCTAAAAGATCCCCCTCACTGTCTCCCCTGCTTTACATCTTCCTGACAGGATTATCCTTTAGACAGGGGTGAAAACAAACAGAAACAAGATGGGGGGGTGCTCTCACTGCACCAGTTAGGAAGGAGGAGCTGTGCTTCCCAGCTGCCTGCATAAACCCCTGCCTTGAGAACATTATCCATACTCGGAGTGGACTGGCAGGGAATGTGTTCCATTGAGAGCCATGTTTCTTCCAAAACATTCTTTCATGACAGTAGCTGTGCCTGTATGACAGTCACCACCTTAAAGAGGGTAAACTTAAGGGCCTTTATGTGACTAACACACTTTTGTACATGCAGTGTTGTTGCAGCTCTGTCAGTCCCAGGATATTAGAGAGACAAGGTGGGTGAGGTAATATCTTCTATTGGACCCACTTCTGTTGGTGAGAGAGACACACTTTTGGGCTTACACAGAGCTCTTCTTCAGGTGACCTCACTGTCTCCCCGGCTTTCCATCTTCCTGATAGGATTAAGTGACCTGAAGAAGAGCTCTGCATAAGCTCAAAAGCGTCTCTCTCTCACCCACAGAAGCTGGTCCAATAAAAGGTATTACTTCACCCACCGTGTCACACTTGGGTACAGTAACTCAGGCTATTTTCAAAACCGGGGATAACTCTGCTACTTATATACAGGAGTCCTGTTGGTGTGAACAAGGAGCATCTGTTAAGAGAGAAACACAGGTGGCCAACTAAATTAATTAGCTCCTTCCCTCTAGCGAGCATTCCTTTTTCTTGCTGGCACAAACTATCACCATTAGGCATTTGGTTTTGTGTACCCAGTTCAGAGGGTTTCATTACTACTACTACTACTACTGTCACTGATCGGTCCATCAGCCCTCACCGAGAGAGCGCCGATCACAACACATCAGATGCGTTGTTCTAGCCAGTCCTCCAACTACCCGCTGGCCAAGCTGTCAGTAGCACCAGACACCCGACTGACATAGCACACAGCAGCCTAGAACTCCTGAGCGATCCGCGATTAAAATACCACCGAGTACCTTGAGAGATGTATCAAACCTTAAACCACCACGATCAGAAAGCCACTCACCTCAGCCTGGAGACTTTCAAGTCGTACTATATGTTGACTGGTTGATGAGTTCTTCTCCCGGAAGTCCTCTCGAAGGGTATGGACCTGCACTGAGAGTTGTCTCTCCACCTCAGATGCCTGCAAACAGGAGGCCACACACAATTACTCCAAAATGAAAAACATGGGGCAGGGAAAACTCCGGAAAGTGGTTAGCTTCTCTCACCCAACGTGGATTTTCTAAATCTGAAGGGAAATGCCTAAATTAATGTTATTTCCCAACAAAGTCTGGAATCACCAAAAATTCAGAAAAGGGGAGGCACACTATGAGATGGCTAACCCTCCATACAAAGCTGCTGAAGACACTGGAGTTGCATAGAGTTATAAATCAGTGCAGAATTCATCCCAAACAGCCTCTTAGAACCACTGCAATTTAGCAAGCATCTCAAGGATGGGGACAACCAAAGAACACAGCCCACAGCTTTCCTCCATTTCACTTCGCACTACTCCTACAGCATGCAAGGGCTTGTGCTGAGTCTCAGCATTAGTAGACCAAATTTACCTCATTTGCATCTATTTATATATTGCACGAGGAGAAGAATAGCCTGACAATGAGGGTAGCTGGAAGTTGATCTCTCTAGGCCAATCATGTTGTTTCATTAAAAGATTTAAAGTGATCTCCGGCACCCCACTCTAAGCCCCGGGCCATCTCTCTACTGATATGGTTCTAATAATCCTTGCCTTAGGTCTATGGTCTGATAAAGGGGGAGATGCTCCAGGTGCATCTCTGAATCGGGTTTGTTATGCTCTTCCCTTTGGTTTTGTCAGCAAAGATGGCTCCCAGGTTGGTGTGATGAGGCTTGAGAGTAGTTCCAGAACATTCTACCAGCCATTCCTCAGCGACTACTGCAGACTTTCAGCTGTAGTAATAGCCATAGAACAGCCCTACTGCCACTCAGAAGTTCAAAACGATCCCTGAACTTGCATAGCTTACTAAAATCATAGACAAGGAAATAGAGCAAAAGACGTATCTGGCTTCAAGACTAAGCTTGATAAGTTTATGGAGGGGATGATATGATGGGATAGCCTAATTTTGGCAATAATTGATTTTTTGACTATTAGCGGTAAATATGCCCAATGGCGTGTGATGGGATGTTAGATGGGGTGGGATATAAGACATATAAGACAACCATCCTCCTCAGATGAAGGATGCTATAAAGGTCCTTTTCTGTGAGTATGACACACTCAACTTCCATTGATGTCAAAAGGAATTGAAGAGATTAATAAGTACGATTGGTGCTGCACAGGGCGGGGCTTTAAAAGAGCAATATATTATGATGATATTATCTGAGGGCCAACAATAGTATTAAGCAATGTAAACTCAAGTTGTGCATTGAGATAATTAACTCAACATTAACTGAGTCTGATTCTCCGTGGATATCAGCTGACTCAAGACATGGTTTTGTGTCCGTGTATTCAGGTACCCACACTCAAGTTATGCAAGCACTCAGAACTCCAGGACCAACAGTGTTTCAGCAGACATGCATAGGACTTGATGTTGCAGAGCCTAGTGTAGCTGTAGGATGATGAAATATACAGACAAATAACCTCGTACTAATACAGAGAAGAAGAAATAATGCAGCAAAAAGTAATTCAGGTAAGAGAAAAAGAGCTTGTTGCAATACACCCGGCTGGTTTGGGTAGACCCATTAGAGACCTCAGAAGTCCACGTGTTTTAATTACCTTTACATCATGAACTTGTAAAAATTTGAACTGCAATCAAAAATGTTTTGGCATGTGTCCCATCGCCATGCTGTTTCCTAGAAAATGACGTTTGATTTCCAACAAGTGATTTTTGTTAGCAAGAAACAAATCTCTGTGCCATTCAGCTATGCAGATGTCGGCACAACCAGGATTTTTTTATTACTTCTTATTATTTTATTTTTAAAAAACAGTATGGAATATTATTTGATGAGTGATGGTTTAGCCTTAAATCTACATGGACAATGGCAACGTTTTTTGTTTTTCTCAAAACAGAAGGCAAGTTGTCTTGCTGAAAGACCTGATGGATGAAGTGTTCTGCTTTAGCAGATAGTTATGATTGAAGTGGGGTTGTGGTTGACTCAATTTTACATTTCAAGGAAGGAGGTGAGAAAAGTGGTTCATGGGATTGTGTGATTTCAGTGGCTACAATTTAAAGGGGTGTTTGCTGTACTGCAAATATTACTAGAATAGTCCGATGAAGTGGGTTCTAACCCACGAAAGCTTATGCTGAAATAAATGTTAGTCTCTAAGGTGCCACAAGTATTTCTTTCTTATTTTCTTTTTGCTAGCACAGTATACTTTCCCCTCTACCCATCCCAGAACAATTTCCACCAGGCCTTTGTGATTTTTTTAGCTTTGTGGTAAGCTTGGAAGTGGAAAAGAAAAGCATATCCACTTTGATTATCTGCTCAGTGGTAAATTATATCCTCTGTACCACTGTTCCTTTGAAAATGTAAAAGGTAAGGCAGAGTAGGCTATTTTCTAAGGCCTCAAGCTGGCTGATATGCTTGACTGGGCTGAATCATCAGTGCAACACAATCCATCACTTACATAACAGAGACACAGACTGATACATGCCACGTTGGGTTTCTTTGGGTTAATATGATTACTATATTAACATAGCTCACAAGACTGAAACATAGTTATCACCCGCTGAGAATTTTTTTTTTACTACTTTGTGATAACAGTGAGTTTGTGTTCTCCCTTATCATGGGGCATGTCTACATTAGTAAAAACAGGTGTATTTGTACAATGTGATAGCTAACACACAAAATCTTAATGTAGACACGGCAAGTTGTAGTTTTAGCTCGATTCACCTGGTTGAGGTCATCTCGTGGAGGTGAGTAAAATAACACCTTCCTTAGCCACGTAAAGTGTGGGAAACAGTCACCAACCAATAGTCCAGTGGAAATAAAAAGGAAGTGACCACAACACATGTTTCCTTATTTCTCCCCTCAACAGCATGGAGAGAAATGGTTCCAATCCAGAGTCACTCTTAGCTAATCAAATAATTTATTTTTACATTCCCAAATTTTCCAGCATTCACAGATCCAAGATCACTTCTCAGCTGGTCACCGTATATTGAGATCCATTTGTCACTGTTGAATTTTCATGCCAGCTTGGTTCTGGAGGTTATTAATGCTGCTGCCAAAGTCACGCCTCCAGATATGGATTTTAAAAGGACTGAACTTTCCTCCTATATTTAAATGGAGGGAGGGATAGCTCAGTGGTTTGAGCATTGGCCTGCTAAACCCAGGGTTGTGAGTTCAATCCTTGAGGGGGCCATTTAGGGATCTGGGGCAAAAATTGGGAATTGGTCTTGCTTTGAGCAGGGGGTTGGACTAGATGACCTTCTAAGGTCCCTTCCAACCCTGATATTCTGTGAAGTTATTTTATAGAAAAAATTTAAATAGAATCAAATGCTCTTTAAAAGTTACAGAGCAACACAAGTTTCAGTTAAACAATAAGTAGAATCCGAAAACTTAAATATTTATTATTTTGATTTATAAAGTCCTAAAATTGCTCAGCTCATGTTCTGCCTAACATTTAACAATGTCTGATTTTAATGTGTTCATTTACCTTTAGTGTTCTCAAAGATATTGTCTTTGCTCTACCTTTTTCCTCAGAGGCGGATTAAGGTTTCCTGGGGCCCTGGGCCAGAGTAAGTGGGGGGCCTCCCCCTCTCCTTCCGCTTGCGGCCTCGCACCTGTTCCGTCCCTTCTGCCTGTGGTCTTGCCCACAGCCCCATCTCTTTCTGCCCCTTCCCTGGGGGCAGGGCCCGCCCCTGTTCCACCCAGGGTCCCCCACCCACTGCAGCCCTTTTGCTCCTTTCTGCCCACCCTGCCACTGTGGCCCCAAGACCAGAGAAGCGCTGTCCCCGCGCCATGGCCTCGGAATGCACAGTGGGGAGTGAGAGTTCCTCCAGTCCCAAGGCTGCAGCCAGAGTCCGGGTGCTGGAGTTTCCCCCCACTGCCCCCAGTGCTTCTGCAGGGGATCAGGGTCGGGGCGCTGGGGCTTCTCCCGTTTCACCTGCCCGGCGCTTCTGCCGGAGAGCAGGGTCAGGCATGGAGGCTTCTCCTGCCTCCCTGTGGCTTCTGCTGGGGATGGGTGGGGGTGCTGGGGCTTTCCCCGCCCGGGGACGTCTGCCGGGGATGGGGTCAGGGGCAGCTGGGGGGGAGTGGGGGAGCTTCCTCTGTTCCGCCCACCCAGCACTGCTGTCGTAGAGTGAGCTTCCCTGCCCGGCACTGCTGCTGGGGAGCAGCATAATACTGAGATCTGTTAGCAGGAGTGTTGTAAGCAAGACACAAGAAGTAATTCTTCCACTCTATTCAGCACTGATGAGTCCTCAGTTGGAGTACTGTGTCCAGTTCTGGGCCATCACATTTCGGGAAAGATGTGGACAAATTGGAGAAAGTCCAGAGCAACAAAAACGATTAAAGGTCTAGAAAACCTGACCTATGGGGGAAGAGTGAAAAAATTAGGTTTGTTTCATCTGGAGAAGAGAAGACTGAGGGGGGACATAACAGTCTTCAAGTATGTAAAATATTGTTATAAAGAGGAGGTGATAAATTGTTTTCCTTAACCACAAGGACAGGACAAGAAATAATGGGTTTAAATTGCAGCAAGGGAAATTTAGGTTAAACATTAGGAAGTTTTTCCTAACTGTAAAGGTAGCTAAGCACTGGAATAATAGGGAGGTTGTGAAATCTCTGTCACTGGAGGCTTTTAAGAACAGTTAAAGAAATACCTGTCAAGGATGGTCTACATAGTACTTAGTTCTGCTTCAGTGAGGAGACTGTACTAGGTGACCTACTGAGGTGCCTTCCAGTCCTATATTTCTATGATTTTGGCTTCAAGAGTTTAATTAAAGACTTCCTTTTTTTACTAGATCCTTTTTACTGCAGCCCTGATGAATGTCTCTGGTTTTTTCTTTTTAACTGCTGAGAAATAAAACCAAGCAGATAGTGTGGCAGAAAAATGTGGTTTATGAGATAAAATAATCCCAAGAGCTTTAATATTGGAATTTGAGAGCTGCCAGGCTCAGATGAAGATACAAACTTTCCTAATGTTTGGGGAAATTTTGGATCAAATGTTCAAAGGACCATTTCTAAAAATAAGTCCTATATAGAAAGCTAGCAAGACTGTAAGAAGGCAAGTGTTAGTTTACTAACTCATATATAAAAGGAGAGACAGCTCTTCATTAACGGCAAAATGAAAAAAATTAGGAAAGTGACTAAGTTACTCCTTTACTTCTTTGCCAATAGCTGAGTTCAAGAGCTCACCTTTCCCCTGCCACTGCTCATGGATCATTAACACTTACAGTGCAGCAGTTTCATGCACTGCTTCCATGGCTTTAAGATACCTGCAATAGCTACAATTTTTAAAGGGGACGGCAGAGGAACCATGAATGTGGGTCTTGAAAGGTAAGTAGAAAAGGAAATTATTAAATATTTGGTTTTAAAATATATTTCTCAATAATAATAAAGTTTTTATATATGTCCAGTTATTGATTTGGGAGCTTAAAGATTTTTACCAATGCTTTCAATTTATGTCAAGTTTTATTCAGGTCCACTCTGAACAGTGACTCGAAGAGCAATATCATGGAGTTCCTTGTTTATGGCCTCTCAATAACTCCAGATTACATGTGCTCATTTTATAAGTGAAATGAAAGCCTTTCCTAATTGCCAGCCACTGCAACTCAAACTGCTAACAATTGTGTTGACTAGTCAGCAGTTATGGCTTTGAACACACAAAGAGAAATCTTAGCACCTGTTATCATAGTTTCTAAGTGTTATGCAGCTAATTTAGAGCTGTGAAGTGTTTCTTATCGTGGCCTTGTGTGAATTCTGTCCTTTGCCTCTCCAAGATTACAGAATTCAGGGGCCAAATCAGCTCTTCCTTCCCCTCCGTCTTTAATAAGTAAGACAGTGCCATTTCTACATTGAGAACAAGGTGGGTGAGGTAATATCTTTTATTGGACCAACATCTGTTGGTCAGAGACACAACCTTTCGAGCTTATACAGAGCTCATAATTATCTCTCTCGCCGACAAGTTGGTCCAATAAAAGATACTACCTCAGCTACCTTGTCTCTCTAATATCTTGGGGCTGACATGGCTACAACACCATTTCTACATAGTCACTTTTCAGTGCAAAACCACCCCCAGTAAAAGGTTAACCTCTATTACATAGTTCAATATAAATTATATAGTATCTTGTGCTAGAGATTGTGGCTGTCTTTGTTAAAAAATTACACTGGAAAAAATGAGAACTTCTGTCTGTATCACATGATGGAAGCAAAATAATTCCTAACACTATTTGAAAAGGTCTTCTATGGTAAAGGCTTTAAGATGCTTATGTACGAGTGATCATGACTTGATTACATTTGTTATGTGCAAACAGAATAAAGTCCAAAACAGTATTATAGTTAAATGTGATGATTTAAAGGGGCCAATTTCACAAAGCTGAAAACAATTATTTGCCAAATCAGGTGGAAGAAGAAATTTAAACTGAAAATTGAGAATGATAATTAGGATCTGTTTAAGAACATTTTATTAGATGCCCAAAAAGACACAATCAAGAAAGAAGATTATACTGATTAAAAATCCAACCTAGCTTAGGGGGAAGTGAAAGCAGCTATAAAAAAAAAAAACAAATAAAAAAAAGAGAAGTTGATAGCCATGAATATAAACAGGATGCTATGAAATGTAGAAAACTGATAAGGGAAGCAAAAGGACACAAGGTGAACTCTACAGCCAATGGAGACAAGGACAATAAGACGGAGTTAAGTATATTAACAAGAAAAGGAATCCTAACAATGTTGTTGGTCTATTACTAGATGGAAATGGTAGGATTGGCGGCAATAATGCAGAAAAGGCAGAAGAGATTAATGAATACTTCCGTTGGGAGGATGCTGAACAGCAGCTACTAAAGTTAGAAAATTTTAAATAAGTAGGTCTGGATAACTTGCATCCAAGAGTTTTAAAAGAGCTGGTTGAGGACCTCTCTGAACCATTAATATAGATTTTCAATATGTCTTGAAACACTGGAAATGTTACAGGGTATTTAAAGGAAGCTAATTTTGGGACAATATTTAAAAAGAATAAATGGGATGACCTGAGTAATTATAGGCCTGTCAGCCTGACATAGATGCTGAGCAAAATAATGGAATGGCTGATACAGGACTCTATAAATAAAGAATTAAAGGAGGGTAATACAATTAATGGCTAACGAGTTTATGGAAAATAGATCGTCACATTTGATACCTTTTTTTGATGAGATTACAAGTTTGGTTGATAAAGGTAATAGTATTGATGTAATATTCTTAGACTTCCGTAAGGCATTTGAGTTGGTACCAGATGATATTTGATTAAGAAACTAGAGAAATACAAAATTAAGGTGGCACACATTAAATGGATTAAAAGCTGGCTAAATGATAATCATCTGGTTGGAGTGTTTCTAGTGGGGTCCCACCAGGGTTAGTTCTTGGTCCTAGTATTCATTCATATAGGTTTAAAAACAAATGCAACTACAACAAAATACAACACATCAGTAGTTGCTCGTGTGCTCTTGGGAATCCCTTTTTAATAGTAATGATGGATTTTTCCTGTGCCACTAAACACTACAACATTGGAGAATGGATGGGTTAGGAAATCAGTAATAAGGGGGGAATTAAAAACAAATAGTGTTTTGATCTTCCCGGGCCTTTCACCTTTCCTTTGGACACTACAAAGCATCCATAATTTTCTTTGTAAAGGTGACAGACATGCAAGGACCAGTTTGCAAGGCAAATCTCTGCATTTTTTTAAACTGAACTCTCAGAAACCAGATGTAAAGCAGCAGCCTTCATCTTGTGCATTGAGCATTGCTATCTGGATAATTTCTTGGGTAGGCCCAAATTTATTACCATAGGTTAATTTGTCTTCCAGGATTGCGAACTTTACAGCAGGCACACAAGTGAAGTATAAACTGACACAAGAAGATTTGAGAAAAACTACAGGTAATAACCAACATTCCACATGGAATGTTTTCTGATTAGTAAATTAAAACAACGTCTTAACAAATGATTGTATGCACATCACAGGGGGTGTCTGAAGTAGGGTGACCAGGTGTCTGGTTTTCAACCAGAACACCTGGTCGAAAAGGGACCCTGCGGCTCCGGTCAGCACCGCCGACCAGGCTGTTAAAAGTCTGGTCGGTGGTGCTGGCCGGCTGAGGCAGGCTAGTCCCTACCTGTTCTGACACTGCGCTGTGCCCTGGAAGCGGCCAGCAGGTCCAGCTCCTAGGCGCGGGGGGGCCATGGGGCTCCGCGTGCTGACCCTGCCCTGAGCACTGGTTCCGCAGTGCTGGCCAATGGGAGCTGGGGGGAGGGCGGCGGGCCTGTGGAGGAGAGCAGCACACAGAACCGCCTGCGCACCTCTGTCTAGGCGCTGGACCTGCTGGCTGCTTCTGGGGCGCAGTGCAGTCCACGGTACTGGGACAGGCAGGAAGCCTGCCTTAGCACCCCCACTGCACTGCTGACCAGGAGCCACCACAGGTGAGCCTGTGCCCCAATCCGCTGCCCCAGCCTTGAGGCCCTCCCAACCCAGAGTCCCCTCCTGCACCCCAAACCCTCATCCCCAGTCCCATCCCAGAGCCCTCACGCCCCTCATACCCCAACCCCCTGCCCCATCCCAGAGCCCCCTCCCACACCTTGAACCCCTCATCCCCTCTCCCTAGCCAGCACTCCCAGCCTAGAGTCCTCACCCCCTCCACACCCAAACCCCATGCCTCAACCCGCAGCACTCTCCTGCACTCCGAATCCCTCATCCCCAGCCCCACACCCCAGCACAGAGCCCATACCCCCTCCTGCACCCCAGCCCTGAGTCCCCCCAACCCAGAGCCCCTTCCTGCACCCCAGAGTCTGCACCCCCAGCCTAAAGCTCTCAGCTCCCCTGTTCCCCAACCCCCTGCTTCAACCCACAGCCCCCTCCCACATTCTGAATCCCTCAGCCCCTCCCCCCAGCCTGCGCACCAAACCCCTCATCCCCAGCCACACCCCAGAGCCTTCATCCCCAGCTGGAGCCCTCACCCCCTTCCACACACCAACTCCTTACCCCAGCCCGGAGCCCCCTCCCACAGCCCGGAGCCCTAATTTCTGGCCCCACCATGGAGCACGCACCCCCAGTTAGAGCCAGCACCCCCTCCCGCACCGCAGCCCCCTACCCCAACCCAGTGAAAGTGAGTGAGGGTGGGGGAGAGCGAGCCACTGAAGGAGGGGGAATGTAGTGAGTGGGAGGCGGGGCCTTGGGGAAGGGGGTGGGGCCTCAGGGAATGGGCTAGGCTAGAGTGTTCAGTTTTGTGTGATCAGAAAGTTGGCAACCCTAGTCTGAAGTCCTGCCTCCCTGTTGCACCTACGTTTAAATGGAAAGGGAAATAAGTCAAGCATTCAGCTTAGCTTAAGAGGAAAAAACTATGCATTAAAAAGGGCCCAAATCACAGCCGCCAACTTCCTGTTACGTCGCTGGGTGCTGACGCCCGGTGTCGGGGGCGGGGCCCCGCCCCCGATGCCGGGCACCCCCCCCGACGCCAGGCCCCGCCCCCAACGCCGGGTGACGTTGCGGGGCCCCGCCCCCGACACCAGGCCCCGCCCCTGATGGGGGGTGACGTTGCGGGGTCCCGCCCCCGATGCCGACGCAACGTTGCCCAGCGTCAGGGGCGGGGCCCCGCAACATCTCCCGGTGTTCCGGTGAGTTTGCCGCGGGTCCGGGGCGGGCGGGGAGTTGCCGGTGGGTGTGGAGTACCCACCAATTTTTCCCCGTGGGTGCTCCAGCCCCGGAGCACCCACGAAGTCGGCGCCTATGGACCAAATCCTTCTCCTATTGAAATCAATATTCCCATTTTGGACCTACAATAGGTTGACGTTAAAAGTCCAGACAGAGGACAAAAATGTGATAAGAAACAAAGCATTATAGTGCTTGGAGGACATCCAAAACTAATTAGTGCACAGTATTGCATGTTTGGCTCCTGTTTCTGCATGCATATGTTCTACTCTTGAAAGAAATTCAGAAAATGGGCTACAGTTCTGCAGTGTGAATCACAGAGCTGAGTTTTGCTCTAAAACTCTAGGTGCGCCCAATCTACTAAAATGAAAATCAAACATAGGGCTCAGTGGCAGCAAACTTAAGGAATAAGACTACGACTGTTAAAATAATCTTTACAATAGTTAAAGTATAATTGTCTTTACAGCTTTGTCAGTCTTCATACATGACCTTGCACAAGTCTTTTAATTTCTCCATGCCTCAGAACTCTATCTGTAAAATGGGAATGGATGCCACCAACCTCACAAGAGGGTTGAGAGGCTTAATTCATTAAAGGTCAGGTCTAGTTTCACTGAAGTCAATGGGAGCTGATTTCAGTGGGACCAGAATTTGGCACCAATTGTTTGTAAAGAGCTTTGGGATCCCTAGATAGAAAGTTTATTATATCTTACTACAAGGATGTCAAAGATAGATCCCAAATTTCCTCATCTGGCCTTGACTTCAAATGAATTACCTGAATGATATGCACCAAGTCAATAAAGGTCAAGGTCATTGTTAAAATGTGCAGTGTTTGATATTGTGGAAAACTGAGCCTTTGTCTAACAAGGAAGGCAAATCTGTACCTTTCCAAGGAACGAGAAATCTGGGAAAGGAGACTATCATAACCCTAATATTTCAAACTCCAGGATAAGTGGAATTTTAACATTTAAAGCTTCTACAAATAACTACTGTTTTCCCAAACAGGGGCATGCTTTGAGTTCTTAATGTGGACTGTGGCAAAAATCAGCCTGTATGTGGCCTCTCTAGTGTAAAATCCAAAAGTCAAAGACATTCTTTATAGCAGAACCACAAATAAATCATGAGCATAGACCAAAAGATACTCTAATGGAAATACACAACATTTGAACTCCTTTTTAGGGTACCTCTACACTGCAATAAGAAAACCTCATGGCTGTAAGTCTCAGAGCCCAGGTCAATCAACTCAGGCTCGCGGGGCTTAGGCTGTGGGGCTAAAAACAGCAGTGTAGATATTTGGGCTGGAGCCTGGGCTCTGAGACCCTCCCGCAAGGTCAGAGCCCGGGGCTCCAGCCCAAGGCTGAACATCTACACTGCTATTTTTAGCCCTGGATCCTGAGTCCCGTGAGCCCAAAAGCTGTGCTGTGTGTCTTTTATTACTGTGTTGATGTACCCTAGTGACTAGCTGGGGACATAGGAACTTCCAAATATCTTCAAGAGTATTTATTTTTAAATGAGGAATAGATATCAGTGTAGGCACAAACAGGAAATACTTCTTCAGAAAGAGAGAGGCTCCTAGCTGGTAATTGGACCCCAGGGGAATCCAGCCTCTCTTCTCAAAGTCAGTACCGAAGGAAGTATCTTAGGCTGAAGTCTAGCTGAGAGACTGGCCATCCAGGTTAAAAAATATGACTTCTATCCTCTCTCTTAAAATGTGCCTATGCCTAAAAGTGAGTCGCAATGAGAGACCCAAAATGCGGGACTGCTGGAAGCTTAAAATGATTTGACATTCATTTCTTTAACACAAATAATAAAAGGGAGAACACACCAGAGTTATTTGGGGCACATTTAATGTGTGAAAACCAAGGCAGAGTTGTGAAGGATGGGAAATGAATTCTAACATTTTCACCCATAAAGTGCAGAGATGCAATTTCTACGTTTGAGGTAAACTCTATTCTAGATCTTAACGTGCACTAATCAGAAAACAAAAGGAAATCCATTAGATGGCCCAAGCTTTCAAAAGCGTTTTTACAGTGTGTTTAAATTTGTGCCTGCGAACAGACTGTTGACCTCTATCTATCTGAACTGTCGGTGCTAATATGTGTGTGCTTGCAAACTGAATAGGTGGATGTCAAAAGTATATTATTTTCATCTGCAAATAGATGTGTGCCAAGAAGTGCAAACACAAATTCAGAGGCTGTTTTAGAAAACTTGGCCCATAACCTTTAAGAAACTGACCGGCAAGTAAAATCTGAAAAAACTCCTCCTCATCCCACCCCCAACTGAAGAGAGAACAGTCTCTAAAACAGAAAAGGGAAGGAAGAAAATAATTTTTCTTAGTTTTCAGAACAAATCAGTATATCTAAACAAAGGATTGGGAAGGAATTTTCCCCCAAGCCAAACTGTGGTATGACCTTGGTTTTATTTTTCACTCCTCTGCAGTATGCGATGCAGGTCACATACCAGGATTATCTGGGTATATCTCACTTAATCAGTTCCCTGCCTTTGCAAAGGCCTCAGGCATTGATGCATGTCGGTCCCTCCTGTTCTCTGCCTGTGGCACATAATAGTTAGTCTCCTGTGGGCATTAATACTTTGGTCTACTTTTGTTTGTTGGGTTTAGCATGTAGGTGCTGGGTGGTGCTGGTGGCTTGTGCTATACAGGAGGTCATACTTGATGATCTGATGGTCCCTTCTGGCTTTAAACTCTATATATGACTCTCTGAGACAGGTTTAAATCAGATCTAAGGGTTACTAAGCCAACCATCCATTAGGCTCAATTTCTGTCCTGTCATTCACATCACAGTTCGGTTCTAGAATAAAATGTTTAGCTGACACTCATGCTGATTTTGTTAGCTTCTCAAGTGTTTTTTCTCAAACCTTGAAGCCCCAGAGCTGATGAAATTTTCTTGGACTTGAGCACAAACTGTTGCTGGATAGTGAACAAAGCCTCCACCCCAATCACTGTAAAAGTTGATTTTAGCAGCAAGAGTTTCATTTTAACTCGCACAATAAAACAAATTTTTGGCTGCATGCATAACAAGCCGTGGTCATAAACTTAAAATTAACACTTGGGCACGGGGAATCCAACTCGGGACTACGTACTCAATAAATCTACAAACTCCTCTTTGGGCTAATGGGGAATCTCTGCCCACTGACAGTCACATGAGGACAGAATGATAGGTTTCAGTGTAGTAGCCATGTTAGTCTGTGTCAGCAAAATGAAAATAAGAAAGAAAAACTTGTAGCACCTTAGAGACTAACAAATTTATTTCAGCATAAGCTTTCATGGGTTAGTACCCACTTGAATGTTTTTGTAGGCCAGCCACTAAAAGGTGATAATCCTAAAAACAGCTCGGATTCCATCACACGAAGCGTGCAGTAGTACACACACCAGTACAGTACAACTGTAGGTTCACATTAAAAAACAACAAATCCCGCCCCCACCCCGCCGCCCACCAAACTGTGTCTCCTTTGAAGGAAAGCATTGTCATGCTTTCTAACTGTGCTGGTGGACAAGCCTTTGCCTACTAGCAATACTCCCTGGTCAGTCAGTGTCCTTTTTATTCTCCCAACAACCCAAAATAGTGCTGACCATAGAACTGGGCTGTTAGACATCCAGATGACAAGCTTTTAGATGTCTATTACGTCTGTCTCCTCCATGCAGGTAACCTAGCATCCGAATACTTTTCCGTCTATATTTTCATCAGCCTCCAGACACAATCCTAAATTGTTGTTCTCCTTCATGATAGCAAAAAATGGTCTGTCTCTTTTAGATTGTAAGCGCCTTGGGGCAGGGTCTATGATGTCTCTGTTTTTGGTTGGTTGGTTTTTTAAATGCTTAACTCTCAAGGTGAGTGCATTATGGAGATCCTGGAGGCTGCATCATCATGTCTTTTCCTTTATCCTCCCCACTCAACCTCCTTTCTGTGTTGTCTCCTCCTGTGCTTGACTTAACTTAGTGCTGAACACTGCAAACGTTTTACACTAATGAATAATTTTACACAGGTGCACAGTCCCATTGATGTACATGTTTACAGGATCAGGCTCTTAGGCTGTAAGCTGTTCAGGGCAGGGGCATGGCCTTTGTTTTTTGAAGTGCCATACATCTCTATTGCATCATTTATATCATAAACAAAGAAATAATAGCAGCAACAAATTCTACTTGGGGCTAAAGCTGCTGCATTTGACTGCGTTAGGTTACTCTATAATGAAGACTCTCTTAATAGCTACTTATACAACTTAGGGACACCTACACAGCAAAAAGACCTGCAGCAGCAAGTCTCGGAGCCTGGGTGAACTGACTCGGGCTTCAAGTATCAGAGGGGTAGCCGTGTTAGTCTGGATCTGTAGAAGCAACAAAGAGTTCTGTGGCACCTTATAGACTGACAGACGTATTGGAGCATAAGCTTTCGTGGGTTCTTCGTTCTGTGGATTTTTGTGTGTATGCGCGCTATGTAGACATATCCTTTGAGTCTAATGGGCCAGATTTTCAAAAGTGCTCAGCACCTAGGATTGGGGCTGCCGAGTGCTGAGCACTTTTGAAAATCTGGTTGCTTATTTAGGTGCCAGTGTGAGAGGAGTTGGGTGAGGAACTGTTTTGAAAATCTGGCTTTCGTGTTGCTATGACTGGCTTGAGCTCATCAGGTTTTTTGTCAATTTTCTTGAGAAGCAATTGCATATCTTCTTCAGAAGATGTGGGAAGCTGGAAGCAAGAGCATGGAACCTTTTTTGGAAGCTTGTCCTCCCACAGTGGGATTTTAAACAGAGTTTCTTAGAGCAATTATTTTTAAAGATCAGCTTTCAGCATATTTTCCTGTGTTTCTGCTCTCAAGCTATGTCCTACAAAAATATGTGCTTGGAAATAACAAAAATAAAATAAGTAAATTAACAGAACAATTTGTATGAAAAATAAAAAGAACAAAGCTTATTTTAAAGGCATACCATCCCACAATGTTTTTACTCAGGCTGAAATCATACACATGTTTCAGAGTATGTGATCACTGCTTGAAAAGAGGTTTTTACTCATTTTTTTGATGTAGGTTAGGCACCAAATTAGGGGGACATCCCTTCATATGCTGCATGGGTGGTCACCTGTGCTGGAACAAGCCACTTTAGGGTCACATACAAATAATATAATAAATGAAGTTTTTGTTGGAAGGGTGGGGAGGGAAATAAAATTCTGGTAGGAGAAAAGGAAGAGCTACTGAGGCGATGTCATTGCCAAAGGTTGGGGATAGTGTAACTACATGTGTAAATCAGAATGCACTGAAAGTATATTGTAGGCACAGACACTTTTGTGCCTAGCTTTGTACTCTGAATTTGGGGCACCAATGTCCTAATTAGATTTATGACTGCAGCCACGCTTTTGAAAATGTAGGTCAGTCTCTGTTATTGTTTAATGTAAAAACCTGCCCCGAATGGTTCAGTGGAAGCAGAGATCTGCTCTAGAAGGATAAATGTAATTGGTTTTGAACTGTTTTTTCTTTGGCACTAAATTTGCTGCTTCTTGACAACACTGAGCTCAGACATACTGAGTGTTTTCAGTAGTCACAGACCAAACAGGTTCAGTTTGGAGTGGGTGAAAGAGGCACAAATGCTCAAAGCAGCACACTGCACTCTAGCAGGTTTCTGTGTAATTATCAGCAGTGAAGTCATTCCTATCAAGGCAAATCCAAGTCAATTGGGTAAAGAGGAATCTGAGGACATTGTCCAGATCTCAGATTAAAAAAAGATTACCAACCCAAGCACAGTGGATTATACAGAAAGGTGTCTCTGTTTTATGTCCCCCTGTTTGCCCACTTCAAAAAGGATGCCCTCCATCACTATACTGCTGCTAACATACTGTCCTTTCCCAGCAGATGAAGCTCTGATAGCATGTGCTCTAGTCCCTGACAAAGACAGCTTCCTGGCACAGCTGGCAAGATCAGACTTTGAGGAATATGATTTATATTCCAAGAGCTCCACCTACTTGGACTCTTTGTCCTGAGGTGAGGACCTTAGGGTACATCTAGCCTTTGAGCTGGGGGTAGAATTCCCAGCTTGAGATCTGATTGAGCTAGTGCACTAAAAACAGAGGAACAACGAGGAGTCCGGGGGCATCTTAAAGACTAACAGATTTAATTGGGCATAAGCTTTTGTGGGTAAAAAACCTACTTCTTCAGATGCATGGAGTGGGTTTTTTACACACAAAAGTTTATGCCCAAATAAATCTGTTAGTCTTTAAGATGCCACTGGACTCCTTGTTGTTTTTATGGATACAGACCAACACGGCTACCCCTCTGATACTTAAAAACAGAGGGTAGTGCGGTGCCGCAAGTGATGAGAGGGCTAGTCGCCTCAGGTATGTGCCTATAGGCTACAGAATTTTTAGCACGCTATCTCAATCAGAGCTTGTATGAGAATCTCTCCTCACACTGGGAATTACACTCACAGTGCAAAGTGTAGAGAGACCCTATGAGTGCCACTTGGGCAAGACTTTTCATTGATGCTGTCACTAGCAAAGCCTTGTGGAAGGGAGTGAGAGTAAACATAAAAACACCCTCTCCTGCACCTGATACAGCTGGTCTGCCCATTTGGAGATGGGAGGAATTCAAACTGGAGTTAAGCAGCGGTCCTGTCTAGTGAGGTCCCTTCTAGTGTTTATAGGGATGGCATGTTGGTGATGTATACCGGCTCCCCGTTGATTTCTGGGAGGATTTTAAGATATTAGGTTTGACCTACAAAGCCCTAAATGGCTTGGGAGCTGCCTATCTGAGAGACCACCTCTCTGCCTGAGCCATGCTGCTGCTGTTGAGATTAGCAAAGGCACCCGAGCTAGAATTCCCTCAGTATAAAAGAGCAGGAATGGCTGGCAGGCTGGCAAGTCACTCCTCCCCTTGGTCTGAAGTAGCTCAGTCCTGTTGCTCTTCAGGGCATGCTGCAAAGTTCCTCATTCCATGGTTCCTCATTCCATTCATCCTCATTCCAATGGGCTTAAACTGCAGCAAGGGAGGTTTAGGTTGGACATTAGGAAAAAGTTCCTAACTGTCAGGGTGGTTAAACACTGGAATAAACTGCCCAGGGCTGTTGTGGAATCTCCATCTCTGGAGATATTTAAGAGTAGGTTAGATAAATGTCTATCAGGGATGGTCTAGACAGTAATTGGTCCTGCCATGAGGGCAGGGGGCTGGACTCGATGACCTCTCGAGGTCCCTTCCAGCCCTTGAATCTATGAATCTATGGTGGCTTTTGGGGAGTAGGATGTTGCTCAAGGGACATGGAGTATTTATAGGGAGTATGGGGCATTTCCCCTCATTTATTCCTTTGCTGCAAGGTTTAACCATTTGTTGTTGTAGTAGATAGAGGAGGCTGCTGCTGATTTTATCTTTGTTTAGTTGTGCTTTTAAATAATTGTCAAGGCTGCCTGGAGCTTAGGATAGGTGCCTCGTGTGTCTGTTTCTACAAATCTAACTAAATAAAAAGAAATATTTCAAGAGGACAACTGAAATGAGAGCTGAATAAAACAGACAAAGTAATTGTGTGGCTGTGTCAGCTCCTAACTGGTAGCAGGGAGATTTCATGCTCGCATACAGTTAGAATCAGATTTATATTTGGAAAGTTGTTTTTTTTAATTCTGGCAATTTGCATTTCCTTGGTCTCCTTTTCCATGGAAGTTCATTTATCGTTACTATTTTTATTTAAATAGAGAAACAAGGCTAACCTCATAGGGGAAAGCATGTAGATTATTCCACATTTTGAGAGCACACTGATCCAGTACACTAATTCTTAAGAAACTACAACAGGCTTTTAAACTGGGATCTGACATAACAATGCTGCATTTAAATTAATATTTTTCTTTTCCTCATACTGTACATCTCCTGCTAGTGAAAAGCAAGATTAGTGTGATCAATGTCAGAAGGGAAAACTTTATTCTGCACCCCAGGCTGGGATGTGGCTGATATTTCTCTTGCACATGCATCAGTTTTTGGTAGGAAGAATAAGTGTATGATAGCACTGTGTGCCCAAATATGGGTCTGAATAAAGGAATGCATCTAAGATGGTGTAACTTACACTTTCTTCCAGCCCTTCAGCATACTGGTTACAACAATATAGGCCCAAGCTACACTAACAATTCTAAAAGCACCAATGTATAGTTGTTTGACACAGTTAGGTGTGTCCGTGTTCTAGCACAGCTGATTTCTAGAGTGTGAACGGGACGAAAAGCATGTACAGACCACTGGGTCCAGAACTGAGGGTGGCAGACCAGATGGAGAAATTAGACATTTGTTTTTGTTGAACTTTAAGATATCCCTCGATTAAATGTGACCTGGCTGGAGGGCTGAGTCATGAGCGGAGGCAGACCAACGCAGGACCAGAGTGAGTGTTGGCTGAGGGTGCCAAACAGGAAAGAGTTTCTATACGCAGCTGTGAGGGGTATACTAGCAGTGAGTTCCCCCTTCTATACTTGCCCACAGAGACAGTTTCTAAGCTGCATCAGTTAGAGGCTGGTTTAGGATCTTAGACATGAGGGCTTACATCCTTTCCTAACTACTGAAAGAAAAAAATCTTTCCTATTGTAACTCTGGACATTTGAATCATCTGTATCAAAGTCCAATTCTCTTTAGAATGTTGGTAAACTCTTGCCCTTAAAGATATCTGGGTGGCAATGAGTTCCATAGGCCAACTGTGCATTGTGTGAAAAAGTAATTCCTTTTAATTAGCTTTAACTTTAGTGCCTCTGATTGTCATTGGTGGTCTCCTATTTCCTGTATATGGAAGTGTGTATTCCCACCAGGGCAGGTGTGTAAGAGTGTCTCACATTGAAGGGCTGTGTGGGAGAAACCTCTCACTCCTCCTTCAGCTATGGACCTTTGTACCCATAAAGACCACAGCTTTCCTCTGAAGAATATCAAACCCCATCTTTCCTTCCCCCTATCCACCCATAGTCGATCGCTTAGAAGTAAGAAGTTAGAACATTGTGTCTGGTCTCAGGGTGAAGATGGGTGATGTTAGAATAAAATCGCCCTTATAATAAAGAAGTGACAAAGGGTCCTGTGGCACCTTATAGACTAACAGAGGTATTGAAGCATAAGCTTTCGTGGGTCAATACCCACTTCTTTGGATGCAAAACAGTGTTCAATACGTCTGTTAGTCTATAAGGTGCCACAGGACCCTTTGTCGCTTCTGCAGATCCAGACTAACACGGCTACCCCTCTGATCCTTATAATAAAGTGTGCATATAACAGCACTTTACATTTTCCAAGTGTTGTCCTTTAATTCTCTCTCACCTGGGAGGCTGACTAGATGTTATGTCATTTTACAGATGAGAGAAACAGACAGAGAGGTTAAGGGACTATGAGACTTTATTGGAGAGGATTTTCCACCCCACCTTTTCCTGGAGTGTTCCAGCAGGTCACTCTAGGGCAGTAGTTGGAGACAGCAAGCAGCTGGCTGGGATTAGTTAGGCTATTCCTAGAAGATTATTTCATTGCCATGATGGCCTGGGGTCCAGGCAATGAATCCCAGCAAAGTCTAAGGCTCTCTGCGGCAACTCTACCAAAATCAGAACATGAATAGCACATTGCTACTCTTTTGCTTAGACTTAACATTTAAACCACTAAATGCAGGAAGTGTCAGAGAGGTCTTTCCCTGTGAATGAGGGACCTTCCAATATATGTTTCTTGGATAGGGCTAGCTGGATCTGAACCATCCTAAAACTGAACCCCCCAGAAATATAGTTCAACCATTGAACAATCAAAAACTTAATCGGTGCCTGTTCTTGCAATAAAGCCATCCCCTGCCCAGGGACAACTCAGAAATGCACTTCTCTATTGTCAAGCATACTAAGTATGTCCAGAAAAGATGGACAAAGACACAAATGCCACATAGGAAGATACGTATGTCTGGTGGAGTTGAGCACCCCACGGTTATCTTGAGGGATGTCCCAGAAACGTGCTTCTCCAATATGGGACACAGTACTGGAAGGCCACTTTGTTCCATTATTTTAAAATGGTTTGAAACACAAAGTGCAAAAAAGCAGCAACAGACAATGATTTAAAGAGCCTCTCACTTCTAGGTCAGGTCAAATGGTCACCAATAATAAAAAGTTATTGTTGTCTGGCTGTTTGATGCACTATATGAAATTAGTTTGGTGGTTTCAGTCCAGTGGCCAAGTGTTCATATGTTTCTAACATAAACTGTCCAACATTGTTGGTAATGTCAGCAGAGAGAGACTGATTAGACTACAGAAACTGAACAACAGCCTCCAGACTTAAAGTTGGTCCATTCAGGTCCGGATTTATAAATGTTGGTAAAACAGTGGGGGAGGAGGAACTTGCACTGCTACTGCCCATTCTATTGGTAAACAGAGGATAGCCATTTCCAGCAATGTCAATCCAAATTCCCATGTGTGAACAAAGCTACACAGGAACTCTTCAACTGGTGCTTAAATTATAAAGACACTTCTTTTAACATTGCCAAGGGAAAGTATTTTTGATGAAACCAAGGTGTTCTTTCACTTGTCCTTGTTCAAAGAGTTTGTAGTCATGTCAAATTATAGTGAATATCTCCAAGCTGAGACATTACAAACGAAGACACAAATAATACTGAACAAAAGGGGAACAGATTGTGAAGAGGAGACAACTAGTTTAAATACTTGTGCACAAGCCATGTTTGCTGTCACATTATGTATTTAATAAAGGCTGAGATGCCTATATAATATTTTAATTCTTGGTTTGCTTACCAAGCTGTTTTTCCAATAAGAAAAATTCAAGAGCTTCATATCTTAGCAATGTTAACCTGCAGTATGTATACTGGAGGTGTGTGGAAAGCGTACTGTGGGCTGAATTCACTGGTCTGCTAAAGACACTTTGCTCTGCTTATCATGCATCTCAAAGTGGCCTTGAAACTGGCTGGTCATAGCCAATGAAGAACTCCTCCTATGCAGAGGAACTCTCTGCTCGTGCAAAGCTGGCAGAGGCAGTTCTGTCATCTTCTGTGTCAGCCACTCCCCTCCTTGGTGTAAGGGAAAGGAGAGGGCACATCAGGAAGGGGTTGTTGTGGAGTGGAACTCTGCTAGACCTGATCTTCCATTGGTGTAAGGTCCCTGAAGGACTTTACACAAATAGTATCAGTCAGGACTGCTCCTGTGTGCATGTTACCGAGGAGTGATCCAAACCCAGACTGAACAGTGTTCAGAAATTAACAGGTTAAGGGGGAGGGGGGGAAGAAGGGCAGCATACGTTCATTAAGCCCTTGTTGTGGAGATTTGTAACTTCCCAGTATGATACCCATTGGCACCAAGGGACTAAGGAGATAAACATATTAAAGTCCAACTTTTCAGCACAAGCCTTTTGTAAAGTGCTGATTCAAAATACACCTTTACCAGTCAAGCTGTGAGGCACTAAGTATATCCACACAGCTCGAGCCTGTTAACTTGGAGGGCAGGTGCAAACCCTAGTTTTTGGAAACAGAATACTGGCTTTCCCCTCTTTTATCAAGTTTACAGAGGAGCTTTGGAGTTGGTGGTAGTAATAATCTCACTGCAGCACTTTTTAACATAACCTGGTGTAGCAAGGAGACAGCCTCCCACCCTGTCAGAAGGGGAAAGAACCGCGATCGCCCCCTGGTGGGTAGAACCAGGCCACCTGCGGCCACCCTGCCGGAAGCAGAGGGGCGGGACAGGAAGCTGGACTATAAAAAGCCAGCCTCCTAGCTCAGTAAGGAGAGGGCTACCAGAAGAGTAGGATGTCTCTTTCTTGCTGCCAGGGCCCAGAGCTGAAGGAGACGGCTGCCCGACCAGAGGAGTTATGTGAATTGCCGGGGACCAGCAACGCTGACAAACTGCTGGGGCTGCCATTGGCTGTTTACCTTGGAGAGACTGAGGATGAACCCAGGTGCCCCAAACTGGGGAGGGTAGGAAGGAGTCCAGGGATGCCGAATAGGGTTTGGCTGTGAAACTATTGTGAACTGGTCAGCGTGTTGTGGGTGGATTCCTGCTGACCAGTGGTGAACTACCCCGCCACTAATAAGGCCCTGGGCTGGGATGCAGGGGATGCGTCCCCTTACCACCCCACCTGTGCAGGGTGTCTACCTCCCCACTCAGAGGCCTGAATTGATCTGGTGCCCGTTGGTGGTAGGGCACCAGGTGCATTTGCTGTTGCTCCTAGTTGAGAGCTAATTCCCCACCCTGAACTGCTGGGCAGTAGCGCATGGACTCAGCCTGAGCTATAAACTGAATTGTCCTGACTGGGGCGGAAAGACTAATTAAGGCCTGGGCTGCTCACTACCCTGATTAAGGGATTGGGCAGAGGAACTATCTGCTACTTGGATTAATCACCAGGTGGACTCGCCAGCTGGGAGTTGTGCCTTGCTTGAGAAACAGCGAGGAAGCGCGGCCTCCCGCCCTGTCAGAAGGGTAGAGACACGTGCCTCTCTTTACACCCGGTCAATGCTCTTCTTTTCCAGTAACTTCACAGAGCAGGCATTTACACCAGGTTATAAGGCTCACTGGGGCTAATCCCTGCTAGTATTACACTTGTGTCCATGGTAACTGTCAGATGAGGCATAATCTTAGTGTGACAAGAGATGCAAGAAGGGTATTTATGGATAGTTGCCTGATGATGCTGGTTTAAATATACCACAAATAGATGCTGTGAACAGCTTTTACTTCGATGTCTCTCCTCCATGGTGAATTTTGGAAACAATGTTTCAGATTGAGCCCAAAGTCCCTGATCTGCCCTGTGAAACAACAGCAGCTAGTTGGGGGGGAACCTAGCCCTGTCATTTCTAAGTTGCCCTTCGTTGCCTTACCCACTATAATGCAGCTAGGGGGGCAAAGCATCAGTGACCTGAGATCAGCGACCATCTGTTTGCTCTTTGTATAGTACCGAGAGAGAGAGTGAGTTTGCATGTGTGCATGTGTCAACATATACACACAGCTCTATTAAATCTGTGTCAGTGCTATGCCTGATTTAATTAACATCCATCTACCATATGTACCTGCATATATTATGAGAAAGCGTTGTCAGTGTTTCAAGGCAGGCTTTTTTGGGGTGGGAGGTTTGGAAACTGCTTCCTAAAGAGATTATCAGCTACTATATTTCTCCCTCCCCCTGTGAGATGGGCGGCTCCAGGCACTAACTTTTTGCAATTTTTTTTTTCAAGATATGTGGGAGGAGTTACTTGCATGCAAACCACCCATTATAAAAACTATGTCCAGTCAAACTATGCTACCCACTCTCCTGACTTGAATTGTCTTTACTAGCACAAAGCTCATGATGGCTATAAAGTGGGCCAGTCCCCAGGCTGGTAGTGGGTGGGAGTGCCCAGGAGACAGCTTTCAGCCTCTGGCAAGACAAGAATGCATCATGTCAGGCAAATGCAACCCCTCTGGCAGATTAAGGAGAAATGCTGGTGAGCAACAAAGAATTCACTTGTTTTCCTCAATATTAGCCCAGTTTAGTTTTCCTCAGCCCATGATAGACGGCCTTGAGTATGGATTGTAAAGCAGGAAAGAAATAGGGAGGGGATTCCCCAAGTTTAAGACTTGATACAAATTACTCTCCTGGAAGTGGGGGTGGAGGGGAGGAGGAATGTGTCACTAGCAGCTGGTCCATGACCGACAATCTCTCTGTCACCGCTAATCTCAGTAAGAAGCAGTGATGAGCTGGTGGGCTGGATAACACCTTCTATTGTGGGAGGCTTCCAAATAAATCAGCTGGTTTATCCCCTGTACTTGGGTTAGGAAGAGCTTTTCAGAAGGCTCATAGCAGCAGCTGCTAATCTCTGCCACTGTCTACAGGTGCCCCCTCTCACTCCTTCCATTTTAAGGGGGTTCAAACAAGGGGGCTAGACCCAAAATCAGCTTTACACAGTAGTTTAAACACAGGGCCGTATCGCTGGTCTCAGATGACTACTGAGCAGGGTTCCCATTTATCCCTCAATTCTTCTTTCACATCCTAGAAAATAAATCCTTTTCCATTCACCTCTTTGGAATTCATGTCCAATAATTGTCTGTTGTTCTAAACAAACAATGCATCCCTTGGAAGCATCACCTTTTGTGAAGGGATATAGAATCTGATCCACAATGTGGAGGTAGGAGTGAAGTGTCTTGAGGCAGGTTATTTGAATTTTTAACTTCGATATTTAAACTCAACTGGTGTGCCTAGGAGTTTGTTTTTCAGCCTTTAAAAATCATTTTCCTTTTGTGTGCGCATCCTTTTAGCCAAAACATGTCTCAGCATCTTTGGTGTAGGCTTTATGGGCACCCATTGCTTCAGATACAAGTGCCCTAAAGATGGATAGTTTTTTGCTCTGAAACAGAATGAGGAAAAGGAGCCAGAGTTGCAGATGGAGAGTCTAGCAATTGACCTTAATGGGTCTAGAAGGATCTTCAAAACAACAAGCAGGCAGAATCTGTTTTGCATCTCTTTCAAAAGATCTACTTAAAGTATATATGTAACCATTATCAGAGGTTCTGAGCACCTCACAATTTTTAATGTATTATCCTTTCAACACTCCTTTGAGGCAGGGCAGTGCTATTATCCCCACTTTACAAATGAGGAACAGAGGCACAAGAGACTCACCCATGGTCATATAGGAAGTTGGTGGCAAAGCAAGGACTTAACCCCAGGTCTCTCAAGTCCTAGGCTAGTGACCTAACCACTGGACTAGCCTTCCTCAAAATGCTTGACCTTGAACAGTGCAGAGCTCCCTAATGCCATAGTGGGACAGTGGTTCAGTACTGAGGGGTGGGTTGTTTTTGGTTTTTTTCTCCTTTTAAAATCTCACTTACCACTTTCTAAGGGGTCCCAAGGTGAGGTGGTACCGCTGCGAAAATCATTTTCTTTAGTAACCAGCCTCCATAAGCTAACATTGCAAACCTATAAACCCAAGGACAGCTAATCTGGTATTTAAATCAGAACCATTTAGCTAACTGTTATTTTTGGCCATCCATGCTAAGGGGAAGAGAAGACAAATGATAAAGTGTGATGGGCAGCAAGGAACAAACACTTAGCCCATGAAGTACAACAGTCAATAGAAATCTAAATTTTTCTAGACAAAGGCAGACTGACGCGATTCACTGCAGTGAATGTAGTAACACTCTGCACCTTTATAAAAGGTCAATGAAAGCTACTTAATAAACACTGTGTTAAAGAGAATCAGCCTGTAACTTTTAGAATAACTGCCATTTTAGGAACATTTTTCTTGTCGCATCATGTAAATGAGTCAAATAAAATGAAGCTGATAGAGTACTTGTAATATTCCTCAAGAGCTGGTGGAACAATCTGCCTTGGAATCTTTCCCTGAGTTGCCATTCACTTTTACATCCCAGGGAAGAGAGGCTTTATGCTTGCATATTTTACTCTCAGCTTGGCTGGACAAAATATTTCCAATGCATATGTCCTTTTAAAAGAATAGAGTTGTGTGTGGGTTTAATTTTTTTTAATTTTATTTTTTTTAAAAAGCCTCTTTATGAGAGAGCTAAAAAGTTGTTGGTTTCCACCTCCACAACCCCTCTACCCCGGATTTCTTTTTTTATCTTAGAACTCTCTGGAATGTCAACTGTGGTGATCTATGGTTTTGCTGAAGGATCAGATGGATATTTCAGATGAAGGCTATTGTTAAGTTTTCATAAGATTAATGAAGCAAGATGGTTATATCTTTAACAACAGATCTCCTTTCTCCAAAATGTTAGTCATTGTAGTTAACTACATGTTCACAAACCAAAGAATCCTCTCAATTGCTAGTCTTTCATGCACAATTCTTGTGAGGTCATTTCACTAGTTCTCCACTCATCACAGAATCTTCCAAGGTAAACAGGACCTGAGTTTCTAATAAAGAAAACACCTTGTTTTGAAGAAATATCCCAATATCTTTTAGGCCCCTATTGTATGTTATGAAACAAAAGGGCACAATTGCAATGTCCTTTCTTTTTCAGGGCACTTTTAGACAGATTCTGTTGGCTCAAAGAATACTGAACTTATCACAATGTGCGTGTGTGTGTGTATACATATACACTAGTTTCTTTCTCTTCATTAAGAGATGTCTGTCTTAGTCTATAGGCTGTCCCGTCATTGCACCCTGCGTAATATCTTTAGTGGAAAGGTTTTAAAAAAATCTTCCTCCTGGATTGGCCGGCATGCCTGGAGGTGTACCCTGGAGCTATGCGCCTGGTTTTCTAATATCTGATTTAAAGGCAAGAGTGTCATTAATAGTTGTAGGTAAAAATCCAGCAAGATGTGTTAACTTCTCTGTTCTTTAATCCTGCTACTAACTCAATCATAAACCTAGGCCAAGTTGTCCATGTAATTTCCCACTGCAATAATGATAGGCATCAGTCTATAGATAAATCTTTGTATTACATTCTTCCATTAATTCTTGAATACTCTGTCTTGAAGTTACACTACTCAGGAAGTGGGATGTGTCACTAGGTTTTCTAAACTGAAGTTTCAAAATGGCTTATCTATGGCCTTTTCTCCTAGTGTTTATAGGCTAAGGAATATATGTGCATTATATATATCCAGGAGATCAAGAGGAGAATTTTAAAAATTGTTTGAAACCAATACTTCCTCTTGGTCTCCCAATGCATCATCTTATTGGTGTTGCACTAGGATCTATATAGATTCTAATCTATGACAAAATGTTTCAAGTACTTATAAGGCCCGCATTGGATGAGTATATGTCCCCATTACCAAAGTATCTGAGTATCTCACCACCTTTAATATATTTTATCTTGTGAGATAGGGAAGTGCTATTTTTCCCATCTGAGTTTGTGGGCTACCACCCTTAGGAGGTGGTGCATTTTGGAAAAGAATAGGCAAACAAACAACTTAAACTAAAGGGGGTGCTAAACAAAACCAGTTTCCTAAAAATGGCTGCCCCTAATAACCTACAAAAATGGATATGAATTTTGGAAGCAGATTCATTCTGGGAAAACTTTCCCCAAATAAAATGACTGACTCATGGGGCCAAACTCTCCCCTCAATTGCACCACTGAAGTCTCAGGTCAACCTCACTGACTCAGCCAAGTCACACCAAAGTAAATGAGAATAGAGAACATGGTCTTGTCTGGTTATGGATAAACAAATCAGTTAGGTAAGGTTAATCATATTAGCCTGGGGCTGATTGTTAATCTAACTCTGAAATTAGCTATTTTGGGAGGGGAAAACTGAGGAGGTTTTGAGCATACCAGGGAAAAATAAGCCTTTGAGGGGCAAGAGAAAAATGCATAGCAGCTTGAGTGCTCAGAATAGGTTTTAGAAAACTTGGATGAAAGTGATTGTAATAAGGTAGGAAGGGATGTATGTCTGGGACGAGAAGATGATGTAATGACTAGGAAGCTAAGGGCAACCAGTGATTGGCTCACAACACCTGCTTCAGAGCAAAATACAGAACTGTTAGTGATCTTCCAAATGGATCCACTAATTGCTATATGAAGGGCAAGTTCAGATGTGAATGGCACATTTTTAGGTGCCTATATTAGTGGAGAAAATTCCTGTGCCAGATGCATAAATAGTTTTCTTGTGACTTATCTTCATGTACATCATGATCTGTGCAAAAGATGGAAAATTCAGTAATTCTTTTTCTTAAATGTTTTTCATTTAAACATCAAAGATAGACAATTAGAGCATTTTAGGGAGTAGTTACCCAAGCATTAGAACTTTGCTCCCACGGGGGGTTCTCCTCCTAGTTTTGCTCTCTTCCATCCCCCTTCTCTGGACATTGCATCATGATAATCCTCTTATCCATCAAGGAGGCCTGGACGCAACTCCCACCAGAGTTAGTACATGAAGCTCATGTGTCAGCACTTCTTCCACAGGGAGGTGAGCAAAACTGCCTTTGCAATGTTTTCTACTGGCTGGGTTGTGAGCTCTGATCCCATGAAGAAATTGCATCAGGTCAGTTTTGTCACTTGCTTTAAATGTTCACTTGTCTATATTCAAATTCTACTCATCAGCTACTTCTATCCATGCAAGTTACGTATGTCCTAACACATTTCATTTTGTTCTATAAAATCTGTGTGTGTCAGACTTCTTTCCCACCCCATCTTCCTCTGCATGCAATTCATCTTTCAGATACACAATAGAGACCTGTCAGACTGCAATACCAGTAACACTTAAAGAAAAATTAGCCTTCCAACCCACCCATTCCCAAGTAGCACCACTCAAAAGTGACAGCGCCTTGCACTTTCAGTCAAGTGTATGCTGGCAGTCTTACCCAGCAACCATCTTGTCTTTCTGTACCACAATTAGTGTTGCCAACATATTGGTCTAACTGAGCTCAATCCAGTTCTATATTTAAATAGTTGAGGAACCTGTATCAGAGGTCTGTAAGATGCTCCAGTTAATCCTATAAGAGTGTTTCAAATAAGCTGTATGATACACTGCTAAACATGATTCTATACAAACAATTTATTAAAGGTTTGGTCTTCATGCAAGACAACTCTCGTGTTTCACAAGTAACTAGGACACTAAGTGTGCTCATTTAATAATGCCAATGGAAAGGAGACTTCACTCTTGAACTTGTGTAGTAAACTATTTTTAAAATTTTTTAAATTAAACTAGCCATTTAAAAGACCTTTAATATATGCGTAGCTTAGAACAAAAGTTATTTTAAGAGGTCAAATGCTTTAAGTAGGCTCTTCCATAGAGATGTTTGCAAAGCTCTGAGTTTTGAATAGCCATGGTTTCAGCTAGAATTGCAATGTGTGGACTCTAACACTATGTCAGTCTTCTAGAACCTGCTGGAGCAGATTTACTGCTGCAAATGTGAATAAGCAAAAATAATATTTTTAAAGATTTCCTTTCCTACCCACATGTGAGATGCTACACAAGACAATCACTATAAACATTAAAATTAGACACAAATTCAAATTAGAACTGCTGAAGTGGGAAATGATTTCAGGTCAAAACCCAATTCAGTTTTGGCAGGAGGTCTGAGTCCAGAAAGGGCCTATTTTCCAGATGTCTCAAGGGGGTAGAAATCTGAAAGCCAGCTCATCCTATGCAACTTCCATCATTCTGGGGCAAGAACTCATTAAAAACAACTGAGATTTGAGCACCAAACCCAAACTCTAAGCCCAGATCCAGATTTAGCCTCTCCAACCACTATCTAAAGTAAAGTATAAGAGAGGCCCGTGAGCTCCAGTTATGGCCATTTATCAGTGAACTAACATACAAATGTATGTCATAGGTCTGCTACTTTGGAAACTAGCACTCAGATAGGACATACCCCAAGGAGGCAATGGCTGTGCTCAAGGCAGGGGAGTGAGAATCAAGAGTCCTAGGTTCATAATCTTCTAGCACAACATTGTCAGAACTGGTGACAGTTGGGGCAAGCCACTGCCTCCATTTTGTGTCTTGGTTTCCCCAGCCTACAAAATAGGGTATATAGAAATGTTGTGAGGCTTGTTGGCTCAGCACTGGGATTCTTGGAGCAAAGGAACTTGTATACAAGTGAGATGTGAGCCCAAATTCAGCCTGATATAAGCAGGTGCAGCTCTCACTTAAGTGAAAGAATTTGTGCCTTCTTATCCCAGGCTTAATAGATTTATTATATATAAACAGAAACATTCACTACCTTCTTCGTTGTGGGTGGGGAAAAATGCACTTTATCCATGTGTTTCAGTAAGGTGAGCCTTGCAAAATTCTACTCACATCTGGTCACCCTATTCGGCCACTTGCTTGGACCAAATTATTTTTGACAGGTGAAAAAAATATTTTTTTCTTCTTTGCCTGTCACGGTAAGGTATGGGCTTTGGTTCTTGGGCTGGTAAGTCTCCATGACAATTTTTGGCAGTCTAAAGCAAATCAAGGAGAACCTGTTTTCAGATGCAGCCCTACAACATGCACCATCTCTAATTCAGGAGATGGGAGTGTGCCTCTTCCCTGCAGCTATTCATTTAATAGGGATGTCAGACAGTTCCTGACTGACCAGCTTAGACGTCACAACTGCGTTTTCCATGCACTTGCAGCCTGACCGCAGCGGACTCACAAGTGGAATAACAACCTTGTCACCATGGCAACATCACCAGACTGGGACAATGTAATATGCTGTAGCCTAGCAACTGGTGACGGGGGCTGCTGAGCAGCTCTGGAAATGGCAAATAGGCAGCATAGAGTGAGATTGATCATCCCCAGGCAAAAGCTGGGATGACGCTGAGTCGCGTACCCTCTCACCCCGTAAACCTTGCTGCGGGAATCAGATGGGAAAATACCAACATTCCCCATCCCCATGGTGTCCAGGGGAGAGATGAGGATGGAAAACACACCTACTACAATCAGCAACCACTAAACAATCCTCCCCTAGAGCTTAATCCTGTAAAATCTGCCGATCTCTCTCTCTCCTTTGCCACAAGGCAGAGTGCAGCATTTACCTAGTTAGTATCATGCCTAGGGATTATCATGACAATAGCACCTTACAGTTACATAGCACCTTTCATCCTGAAACACTTCACCCAACCTCAATACATACATGCACTACCCCTGAAATTCAGCCACAGCTGGGATGAAGGGAGTAGCTATCTGTGCGCACATGCCAGGGAGGACTGCTTCTCCTACCCCGTTACATTTTGTTAACAAAATAATTTCTCTGCTCTGACAAAGTGTTTCCCCTGAGTATATTTCAATGGAGTTAAAAGATGTGCCCTTGGGAGCGCCTAGAGAGGAAAATCACTTGTTGCTGACAAATATGGAGGCAAGGGACATTTTGATTAAGAAAACTAGGACAAAACCATAAATTCACATCAAGGGCCAGGGGATCCTGAATGCCAAGAGTGAACAGACAAGACCTCACTTTAAAGGTCTGAGCTGAAATTCATCCTATGCAGTTTACTGAATTTAGTTATTTATCTCAAAATAGAGGGCTAACCTGACCCTCCTGGAATTCAAACTTGTGGTTCTAAGCAGTCCAGATATTTCAAACTAGAGGTTTAGAAAATGAAGCCATCCCTCATGTAACCAGCAGCAAGCCTCTGTTAAGCACACCAAAAGGGAGTGATCTTAAAGTGTCATTAAAGCAGTTTATAACCTTAAAACTTCTCTGCATCTCTCTATGAAAACCATTGCCTTTCTGGACAGACAACAAGTGCACAATTTTCACTTACAAATGATTTGAATATGTTTCTTAGCATCCATCTACGGCACTGAATTAGCTTGGTGAAGGGCTTTCCAGGGAAGAACACACAGCGGTGGCAATGTTTCATATTTACAGCTTTAGTATAGAAAAGTCCCAGTAATCTGGTCATGATATGGCATGGAGCTGGATTATTATCTTGGAGTCTCTGCTATGGTATTAATCAGAAGCCTTTCCTGGCATGGTGAATTCTGCAGAAAATTCCATATGCACAGAATAAACAGGGTCCTGTAAATGATGTGGGGATTTTTAGCTATCGGGAAATTGTGGGGCAGCCAAACAGTCCCATACAATTCATAAAGGGTTTGAGCCAAAGCCCAATGAAGTCAATGGGAGTCTTTCCATGGGCTTGGATCGGGCCCTTTGACAATGAATATTTTGACTTTTCCGATCTTGTCCCTGCCCCCATGTCTAGGCAGATGTTTCCCCTATTGCATATGCAGTACATCAGAACAAGACTTATCAAGATACACTGACTCAGGTCAGGTGACCTTCAGCCTCTGAACACAACTTTGCATCACTTACAGGCAATGTTGTATACCTGTAGATCCTCCTGTATGAAGATTCAATACAAAAGCTTCAGTAGCAGGCAGCTGATTGCTGCTTAGCTTCATTAAAACAATTCTAGCCACAACAAAATTAAAACGGTATTTTAAAAAACAAATCAGTGATTAAATTGCAAGCCCCAGGATGCAGAACTGGTAATTCACAGGAAGATCCTTCCAGGGCTGAGGCAACAGAAGTTTGCTCTCCTGTTTTCAAAAAGCTGTGCTAGTCTGAGCTGACTTAGTAACAGAGGGTAGGTGCCACATCTCCAGATATGTTCTGTCAGGTGATTTGAAACAACCTCATACAGAAGACCTAAGAGGCTTCTATTAAACATGTGTTTATAGAATAAGACATTAGAACACTATGGACCAAATTCATTCCTGGTGTAATGTCCCTATACCTTAATGGAGTTACGCCGGGGATATATTTGGCCCAACCTGTTTCCCCTAATAGTTAGCAACAATGCCAAATCTGGAAATGTACTCTGCAAAGCCAACTTAATAGGTGTTTGAACCTAGATGAATTACCTAACACTTATATAGTTCCTATACTGCCAGTACCAATAGAAACAAACATTTAAAAAACCCTTCAGCTTACTAACTGCAAACAGAAAACTCCACGCTGCTCTGAGTAGGGCAAGAGTAGCCAGAAAAGATACTCCATAGAAGCCAGCACTTGAGGGAGGATAGTATTATCTGGCCTGCAACTCTGGAATAAAAGCATTTCTCTCCAAGCAAAGGAAGGTAAAGGGCAAGAAGAGACCTTCACTTCTACTCAGAGGTGAAAGTGGGCCAGTACAGTGTCCCTGTAAGAAGTGGCCGCCAGCACGGGCCTGTACATCACTGCCCCTCCCCCCCATACCCCCAGCAGCATGCGGGGGGCGGGGGGGGGGGGAAAGGGGAAGCTGCCCTGGGGCCTGGCGATTTAAAAGGGCCTGGGACTCCTGGCTACCGCTCTCGCTACCATGGCAGCGGCCAGAGCCCTGGGCCCTTTAAATTGCAGCCGGAGCCCCAGGCGGCCTGGTCCGGGCAGCTCTGAAAGGCTGGCTGGGGGAGGCTGACCCCAGCCCCGCCCCTTCTGCTGGAGATCCCACCCCTTCCAGGTGCCTGGAGCCAGGCCCCCCGTACCGGTAAGACTTTTAAGTTACTGTCACCCCTGCTTCCACTCCTATGAAGCTTCTATCTCTTAATACAGAATCTGAAGAGGAAACACCCATTTAAAAATTGAGACAGATTAGTCACTGAAAGGACGGCATGTGACTAGTAACTAAAACCTGCTCTGGAGACTTGTACCTGAAGCAGGCTGGCTGATCTTTCCCAAGTTTTTTCTCTCTACCCTAGAGGGATTGATTGAAATAGCTCATTCATTATAACACCATGTCAGCAGCAGATGTTGTCAGAATATAAAAGCTACAGTGACTCTACTGAAGAACTATCCTAGAGGGAAACCAAGGCAACTTAAGACTTCACTTTCTCTAAACACTGAAAGCTATTCCAGCAACACAAGATAATACACGCTTCTTCCTGCCACAGAGAACAGATTTTCATTGCAAAAACTACTGGAGCTTGATGTTGTTAAATTACTACTTAATGCTCCATGTACTGTAAAAGAAGCTTAACTAAACTGGGAATGATACATCCTCATCCAAACTTTAAATGCAGCAACAGGCTACAGCAGTCCATTGCTTGGTAGCAGGAAGTATGTGGGAAAGCCATCTGCTAAAAAAACCTATTTCAGAAACAACACAAAAGATTCCTTCAATCACTTCCTGACAGAGGAAGAAGCTAGTACTTTCTCTCATTCTAAGTAGAAGGTCCTTATTGCTTCTGTAATATAAATAATAATTAGAGGCCTGAACAGAGATGGGGGGGGGGGGAGGGGTCTGTGTGCTATTTGCTTTAGATACACATAGGAAGAGATCATCCCTGCTCCAGAAAGCCTGCAGTCTAAATAGACAAGATAGAAAGGGAACATTATCCCCACTTCACAGATGGGAAACTGAGATAGATTAAGCACCTTGCTCAAGGTCACAGAGAGACGACCCTATGGTGGACCTGAACTTGGATGTAATGAGCCTGTGCCTTAACCACAGGACCATCCTGTGTCTCCTACACTTCATACTTAGAAATTCTTTAATATTTGTTTAAATCATATTTATGCATACCACTCCCCTGCATTTAGGCAGAATCAGAACTTATCAACTCTTTGTCAGACATTTTACTGCTTACAGATATTCTCCTTTACCTCATGTTGGGGCCTGTACCAGACTTATTACAATAATACTTTGTATGTGGGAATTAATCCAACATACAACTGAGATTTTAATCACCAAATCAGGAAACTTGGTGGTAAGGTTGCTGTGGAGACCTTAAACTTTTTCACTTTTTTATGTATGTGTCACAATAGAGGAGGGATAGCTCAGTGGTTTGAGCATTGGCCTGCTAAACCCAGGGTTGTGAGTTCAATCCTTAAGGGGGCCATTTAGGGATCTGGGGCAAAAATTGGGGCTTGGTCCTGCTTTGAGCAGGGGGTTGGACTAGATGACCTTCCAACCCTGATATTCTATGATTGATAGTCTTTCATTATGATCCCAATATTGCTCACCTAAATTCTCCATGAATTTGAAATGGATACAATATTCTTTTTCATTTCCCATTTTAAACTGTTGAGTAGTGTTGCTCTGTTTTGTTATAAACAGCTACTGCCTCCCCCAAGGAGCTGCATTTCAAGGGTAGGTTAAGTGTCCATAATATAATATTAACTGTTATTAGTAGAACTTTACACACCTATACCACTTTCTCATCTGAAGATATCAAATCACTTTACAAACATTAATTTATCCTCTCATCTTCCCTGTGAGGAAAGAAAATATCTCCAGTTTTACAGATGCGGGAATTAATTTAACATATAACGTTTGTAAAGTGATGCTAAAGTCTACAGCAAAACTAGGAACAGATCTTCTGACTTGCAGTCCTGTGTTTTAGCCACAAGACCATCCTGCGTATGTCCTTTAGCTACTCCAGAGTCAGTGTGAGGCTCAGTTAATGTTGAAATCTCAGGATAAAAAGCAATACAAAGTAATGTAATGCTAGGCAACAAGATGCTATTTAGTAAATTAAATATATAATCTTTCATTCCTATATCTTTAGATGCACATAAAATATGTACCATTTTGTATTGCAATGCAACATTTTATTTTGTTGTCTTAAAGATTAAAGACCCTAATGGGATAGAAATATTCAAGGGGGGAGAGTTAAGGCTGCTGTGGAAAACTTTGCTCTGGATTTCCTGATTATTACCCAATTAAAGCTTCCACCTTATTGTTGCATTAACATTCTTGTATACAAATCTCTTTTGGAAGAAGAAATTATTAAACGCACAGAATAAAAAGTAGGGTGACCAGATGTCCTGATTTTATAGGGACAGTCCTGATATTTGGGGCTTTTTTAAATATGGGCTCCTATTACCCCTTGCCCCTGTCCCGATTTTTCACACTTGCTATCTGGTCACCCTAATAAAAAGGCATGTGAAAACCTACAACCAGCACTGCAGTAAGACTTTATATAGTACCGGCGCTCAAGATCGCAAAAGACACACCTCTTCCTAGAATCTTTTTTCACTGGATGTCTTCCAGTTGACCAGACCTAAGCTTGCTTAGCTCATGAGAGCCCATAGCACTATGGCTGCAGGCTTGTGGGTTGTTGTTTTTTTGTTCACTGAAAGCCTAGGAAAGAACATGAACAGAAATCAAAACCAGGTCACTCACATAACACTGCAAAGCACTTCTACCAGGTCAGGAGATATAAGATAGATAGATATAGATATACACATCTTCAGAATAAGATACGGGATCATTAAGAGCAACAGTTGCATTACAGAGGAACAACAAATGTAGCACACTAAGCATTCTTAGGTAGTCACTCATCCATGTACTAATCAGGCTTAGATTAAAAAACAGAAATTGGATAAGATGAGCAACAATCTGATTTCAAGCTATTAGACCCTGCCATTTCAACTGCAATTTACCAAGACTCCCATGGCTTCATCCCAGTAAGAACTTATAACAAAAGATGATGATGGTATAAGATGTATATTAAATGTCAGGAACTGTTGCACAGGTGCCAATCTGAAATGCTGAGAACTACATTGCTTACTAGTATCTGAAGTTCACCCAATAAGTTCTCCCCATAAATCCACACTCTATCTCTAAGAAGGGGGCTGATTGTCATTGCATATGTGAAGTTCAGCACCAAGACTGAAGTTCTAAAGAGATGAGTGGCCCCTCCTCTTCCAGTGCCTTTGTGGGACACACAGGTTCTGTAGAAAAGGGTAAGGAGAGACACAGAGCATAGATCTTCGAAGTAGCAGGGATTTAAAGGACCAAAAAGACCAGTTAGGACTTGGATGGTGGTGAAACACTGACTCTTTAGGAAAGGAACTGCCCATATGCTATGTTTGCACAGTGCTTAGTGCAATGCGGCCCTGACTTAGTGGAGGCCTCTAGGTGTTCCTATGCTATACAATGATAATGCTGTGTGGCCCAAAGCCCAAGGAAAAGGTTTGTCTTTTTTTGAATTGTCTTTCAGCTTGTTATGATGCCTGCAAACTACAATCCTTTATGTAATTGTCTTAATGACTGGCTGTGAAAAGAGCATGGCAGTGGAAAAGTGGTCCTGAAGCTGGCAGAAATCTGACTGGGATGAAGTTCACAGCCTGACTCATGTGAAGTCCTAAGTCTCTACCCCCTGCAATATCAAACCTAACCTCAAGAATGTGTCTCTAGTCCTAGATGAAGATCTCAGTCATGGATTCATACCTCTCCTTGACAGAATTGTCAGTGTATGAGCTGATTCTAGATAACTAGGTACTTATATAGCCCTATCAGTGTGGTATGAGAGTACTTCACAAACATTAATGAATTTCTCCTCTCCACCTGAAGAGCTAGGGAAGGATTATTATACCAATTAAAAATAAAAACCACAGATGGAAAAATAAAACCAGTTAAGTGACTTGCCCAATGCCACACAGATAATCTGTGGCAGAGCTAGGAACAAAACCCATAATTTCCCAAGCTGCAGTCCAATGCCTTAACCACAAGCTCATCTTTTCTCTCGTATAGAGACCTTGCAGAAGCTACATACACAAAAAGACAAAGTAAATGCACAGTTGCAGCCAGAGCCCCTGTGTCCAGCTACTGATATTCTCCTGGTGCCAGCGCTGTGGCTCAGGCCTTATTTTTCCATTTACCATCTACTGTGTTCCTATCAGCTCTAGACAAAGAAATCTTGTCCAAAATCCTACACTTTGAGCTGCTGCTTCCCTACTGGCCTCAGTTCTGGATCTTTAGCCTGAATCTACACAGTGCACTGTACTGCTCCAAGTACTGCACTTGATATGCTGGAGTAATTTACCACATTCACATGAGACATTCTTGCAAGACATAACTACCCTACGGACTGTTAGCTTTCTATTGGTTCTCTGGGAGTACCATGGAATAGAGAAGGACAAAAGATAGATTCTTAATTTTCTAAGGGCTAGTCTACACTTAACCGCTGCGTCGGAGGCGTCGGATCGATCTTCTGGGTTCGATTTATCGCGTCTTGTCTAGACGCGATAAATCGAACCAGGAAGTGCTCCCCCGTCGACGCCGGTAATCCTGCTCCACGAATGGAGCAGGCGGAGTTAACGGGGGAGCCTGTGCGCCGCCGTGTGGACCAGCGGTGAGTACTTTGAAATTCGAAATAAGATACTTTGACTTCAGCTACGTTATTCACGTAGCTGAAGTCGCGTATCTTAGTTCGAACTTGGGGGGTAGTGTGGACCAGCCCTAAGACAGGTTAGTTTTTGGGCCTGACAACCTTAATCACCCTTCTATAAATTACTGAAGGTATGCATTTAATCTAGACCAATTTCTCATCCTAGTTTTCAATCTTCCTTCATGCAGAGGGCCAAATTATGCCTTTAGTAAAAATCATGCAACCCCAATGATGTTAGTAGGGTTTTGTATGTTTACCCATGGACAGAATTAGCCTCAGTGAGCGCATGATCTTGGGGTGACCAATTCTGCCCTCAGTTCTAACAGTCTAGATACCATTTAGTTCAGTAACTGTCACACCTGGATAACTGGAGGCAGAACTGGGCCTTTGGTGTCATCATTACATTGACAGTAGATTAGTCTTGCCCTGCATATAGTAAAATATTCATGACACTTCAAGCTGATAGCTATTTAGAAGTCTGATTTAAGTTCCCGGAGAGGAAAAAAAGTTGGATGAAAAAATCCATAAAATAAATAGAAAACAGTGTTAGTTGTGCAATCAAGGCTATGTGATTGTGTTGTGGATCACCTTGAAGAGCCCATTTTCAGGGTATGAAGTGGAGTTTAAGGACAGTACATCTTGTTAGGGGCACTGATGTAGTTTTGACCAGAGACATGGAATAGTTTTTTTGTTGTTTTTTTTTTAAGGAAAGGGTCTCCCTCATTTGTGTAAAAGGTTGATTACAGAGAGTTCAAGACTTTTCAGAATGGCAGATTTGACTAATGATGTGGGGAATTCCACCTCCCCTGCCCCTGTGCCTGCTCCTGCTAGAAGGCCTCACCTTGCTGAGCTGATCCAAGAGTCTTTGGTTCTGTTCAGATAGTTCCTGGACGGCTCGTGTTTTCTCTCGATCTGCTTCACGAAGGTGAACCTGCTGCTTCTCCAACTCATTCTGTAGCTGTTTCACATCGCTCTCCAACTCGGACACCCTTCCTTCCCATTCCCCTTCTCTGTTCTCAAACCGTCGCCTTAATTCGTGTTTCTCTTGCTCTAGATGCTAGGTAATAGAAAGAAAAAGATTATGAAAGCAGAAAAAAAATCAAAGGCTGCTGCATGTTCCTACCAGATTCCCCATTCCCAGATATCCTTCATGTTTTGCATCAGCTTCTCTCTGTACTTTCATGCAGCAAACACAATACAAGAATTTGCCACTTCTATATGACTTGCAAATCTATATTAGAGTCAAGAAACAGGTACTGAAATCTCTCCCTATTCCAATAATCTGTCCATGTGCTTTGTAGATAAATGGAGGAAGTCAAAAATGCCAAATTTTGTTCTGAGTACAAAGAAACAGCAAAGCAGACTCTGAATGTCAATAAGCAGAAAATGTAGGTCACAGGACCAATTAATAATTTAGACAAACATGAATCAACTCAATTTTTTTGGGGGGGTCAATCTAGTACCATCCTGTCATTCTTATGCTGCTCTCACAATCAGAGATCTTTAAAACCAGTTCTGTAGTGCTTTAGGCATTCTGCAGTAAAACATGCTTCTTGTCAAGTGGCTCTTTCTGTCCTAACTGGGTACATAATATTACTGCGTGCTGTAAAACAACTATTGTTTTCCACACTAAAGGTGTATCAGTGGCTGGTGAAGTGACTTCTGTACCTAATATATGCATGCATATATTTAGGACCATATTTTCAGAAAGTGACTTTAGTTTTGCAGGCACAATTTTGCATCCACAATTAATTGTTTGTAAAGATCAGGTCGTTAGAAGTCTATTAGAATTTGCACATTTTTCAGTTAACTGAAGATCTAAAAATGGAGGCTCGGCTAAAGTAGAGCTGAAACTTAGGTCAAACTGCTTCCATGGTATACCCTTTTGCAGAAAAAAGTTGCTTGGAAAACTCAAGTTCAGAGTGTTTCTGGGGTAACAGAGGCCACATTTGCTTGCCTGCAGACTGGTTCACAGAGTGAAGCCCTTTCCTGTTGATGCTCCAAGATTCTTGGGGAAATCTTGGGTATCCTGAAGAGTGACAGCCTCTTCTTGCTACTCCCTTGTTCCTTTTGTCCCACGTGACAAGCTGGCTCCATCAGAAGCCATGCTGCCAATGCCTCTTCTCCTGAATGTGGTCCTCCTTTCAAGAAAATGTGACCGCATGGGACAAGAGTCCACTGGGATTAATACAGACAGCAATTACCCATTTTTTCCCACAGTGAACAGGTCACTATCTCCCCATCCCTTCATGTCCATAAACCTATGGGGAGAAAAATCTCACAGTATTTATGTGGAGTGGCTTCTTTGGTGTCTTTAATTCTTTAATTATCTGTACCCTGTTAGCACTTGAGTCTTAGTCCCCTTTGTGCCAGGAGCTGTACAACCAGATAAAGAAAGACAGGCCCTGCTCTGAAGGCTGCCATCTCGATTTTAGAAAAATCTCATGAGGAAAAGTGTTTCCTACTATTTTAATGATGCTACAGTTGCTGCAGTCTATGGTATATATTCTGATTTTAGCAGGTGAGGGGGAGTTATGCATGTATATACCCACACATCAAGCCAAAAATATCCTCCTTTATAGCACAATAGCTCATTCATTGTTAAGCACTGTTCAGAAGGATATGGGAGGTTTTGTGGATAGAAGACTGAACCTCAGAATGGTGAGTATAAGTAGTGCAAACAGATTAATCAAAATTCTCAGGTGTATAAAGAAAGATATTGAACATAATTCAGAAGCAAACGGTAAGCCTACATACAGGACCAAAATGACCATTTTAAAATACTGTGCTCATTTACTGCAAAAAGATTAAACAAATGGAAGAGGTGTACAGCAAATGGGAATCATATTGATTCGGGGAATGTAGTTGCCAGGAAGACCTAATAGCTCTACTCTAGTTATCTGGTGAAGGGGATAAAATTAAAGGTATTGTGGGATACCACTGCAGAGTCAAAAGAGTGGAATCCCCCAAGATGGACTGACTAGATTTGTTTTGTCTCTCATTTTTACAATTTTTTTGGTCTCAATAACAGACTCTTCCTATAATCAGTCCTTCCCCAAACCTGGAGTCCTGTAAGTTTAATGGAGATCTCTAGTGCATTTCCATGCTATTTAGTACTGACAGGAGTGAAAGAACAGACTGTTCTAATTGATATGTCTTTTCTAGCATTTATTTCTACCCAGAACTGAATTCTAGAAGACATTCTATTGTGAAAGTGTGCTTCCTCATCCAATTAACTGAGTTGGGTCTGTCCTGACTTAAAAAAGACAGGATCAAGTGGGAGTTGCCTTGTTGACAATGAGAAGCTGCACTGGAAAAAGGACATAGAAGGGAACAGAGGCATTAATTGTTTTAACCCCTTGCAGAGGATAACAATGAGATTCAGAGAGCATCCCAACTATAAAAAGATCTGGATTCCATATCTGGAAATGAATGTAAACTCTGACTAAGCACTGAGAGGTCTGTCAAAGTAGGTGTGGTTGGTACCAAATGCAGAACCTTAGTAAACCAGGCCATCAAACACACAGAGAACACTTTTGGAGACAACAAAGAGCTAATTGTGCATTGTGTATGTGTTTTCAGGGGAAAACAAACTTATGAATCTTCAAAGAATCAAGAGACAGAGAGTGTATAGATTTATAGCTGTTTTGGTGACTCCAGAAGAGCAGACCACTGCATTGTTAGCTGGAAAGTGGATACACTGGAGAAACAGCACTGAATTCCTAGCATTAGCTCTGAACAGTTAACTTGGGAAGAAAGGAGGAAATGTCTCTTGAAACTTGCTATTTAACAGCAGTAAATCTGGGTGAAACTGTAACCTGGGTGATCTCACCTAACATCTCAGTTTCAGAAAGCAGTAATAATAAATTCTACAAAGGGAGAAAGAAAATGCAATATAGGGAAATGGATAAAATAAGCACAGATCTTTTCCTTTCCCTGCCCCCCAGTCTGCTCCTGCTCCCATTGAAGTGAATGGGAGTTTTTCAATAGACTAACTTTTAGCTTGATGAATACAGGATTATCAATGTTTTTTGCAGTATTGTGTAGCCATGTTAGTCCCAGGATTTGACAGAGTCAAGATATTAGCTCAAAACACCCTGTCTCTCAGGTTAAAACAAAAGCAAATCTAACTATTAAACAATGCACTGGGAGTGAAAAGGGCTAAATATTAAAAACATACTTCGGGAGAACATTAAACTAATAAATGGTGTAATTAAACAACATTTTGAACAAATGTCACCTTCACTACTGTTGCTATCAGAAGAATAAAATTACTGAAGTTTTATTATGGAGATAAAGTTATTGGCTATAGTAAAGTGTTGGGTTTAATAACAAAAAGACAGATATCCCTTTAGGATGAAAAAGCTCACAGAACAAAGGACTTTGGTACTTACAGTAAATTCACAAATCCTCTTGAATTTGCAAAGATATATGACTCCACAAGGAAGACAGGAATATGCTGAAGTGTACACACAGGGTCAGTGTTGGGTAATGGTTTCAAATTAGAATGTTAATCTGTCACTGTTCAAACTAGCTCTAAAACGGTGTTGCCTGGCTTTAGTATTTTCAACAATATTCACTGGTGGAATCAGAAACTTCTTGTGTAAATCTCTAAGCAAAAAACTGGTGTAACAGTAATACTTTTTATAGTTGTGTAATAGAATTGGTTCAAGAGAAGCTGCCTGCACAAGCCCTTTCATTTATAATCACTCCATTTCAACCTAAAAATCAATACATAGCAAACAGCCTTTCCCAGCTATTTATAGGTATTTTCAAAGCAGGCAGTTCACACACACACACACCATTAAGGTTATCTGCTGGCATACGTTATTCATAATAGCCAGTTGCTAAGGCACAAAGATTATGTACACAGTGCCTTTGACTTTAAGTTTCAATTCTGAAGTATTCCTGAATCTAGACAAGTCTGTATGTCCACAGTTAAAATGTACCTACTGTTCTACCTATTTATGCAGGGTCAGCACCTACTTCACAGACCTTTCAGCACATTATGTTATAGTCTGAATTAGTACAAATTATTCAAAGTTCTGCACAGTAAAAAAAAATTGAAAGGAGGAATATTTTCCCTTTATTGCATAATTAATTCCCCCCCCAAATAGATATTTTTTCCTATCAGCAGCAGGAGGGATTTTCAGTCGATGCCTTGTTGAAGGCCTTTGTGGGTCTGTCTTGGGTTCTCCCTTCTAATAACCATGTATGTGCCTTGTCTCCAGTAAACACAAGAAAGGAAGGTACCTGTATAAAGAATTACTGTTTTCTAGAAGACCAACCACACCAGAGACATGTTTTAAAGACAGTGGGTGGGCATAATTTGTAACTGAAATGCCTTCATGCAGTTCCATATGTTCCAGTAGACTATCCAGTTGTTTGATTCTATACAGGTTATACAAACCTACCACAAAATTAACCTCAGATGATTTTATTTCCATTAACTATAGTTCCCATGTGAGGTTCTGGTAGGTCTGTAAACAGATTTTTGCAATGTTTTATATCTTATCTTTGGGCAATCAAAGGTTTTCATGGTTTCCTCCCATCCTCCATAGCCCTAAGACAGGAGGTCAAGGCAAGAGCATCTCTAGGTTTCAATATAGAAATCTTCGTTTAGAAAGAACTAACCCTTGTAGCACAGAGTTCATGTGTATAATGTATACAGATTATACACACTAACAGCATATTACACATTCAAAGTAAATTGGATAAAAAGGACTCATGCCTGAAACCTACAAACAAGTCTCCAAAAGTTACCTTTAAAGAAAAAGTAATTTGGCTGAAGATGGAAAAGGGAGGACGTTCATTACTTGTGCCTTTACAATACAATCCTCTAGCCGTGCCCCTGAACTTAGCATTGCCAGCTTGTGGCCAAGGAGCAACCCAGACACAGAAAAAACTTGCTGTGAAGAAAGGCCTCCTCCATGCTCTAGGGGAGGGGAGCAGACCTCCCTCTGTGTCTCGCTCTAGTCCTTGGAGCCAGGGCACTTCCCACCCCCAATACCAATGCATCGCCTTCCTTTCACCAGCCAGGCCCTGCAACTTAGGTGAAATGCTCGTTGTTATCCCTGGAACCCAGCCCCGTGCTCTTATAGAGTCTCTCAGGGGCAGGTTTCCAGAACCGAGTTCTCACTTGCTCCCACATACACTGTCACTGGAGGCCTGGGCTTCTCCTCGCCCCACCCGCCATAGCTCCGAAGCTCACACCTTCTGCCTCCCTACCCTAGACAGCCCCAGGCCATCCCACGGGTTGCGCTGGAGTGCAGCTCCCCCCCTACCCCGCTTTGTCCCGTATGCGCGTGTCCCTGCGGCCGGCTCTTCCCCTAGCCCGGATTGTCAGCGGCCAGGTCCTGCTTCCCACCCCCCATCCGCCAGCCCCTCACCTCTAGCTTGTCGGTGAGCTCCTGGTGCATCCGCTCGTACTGCCGGCTGATGTCCTGGTTCCTCTCCAGCAGCGCCTTGCCCAGCCGGGCAGCCAGCACCAAGTCCTTCTCCTTCTGCCTGATCAGCGAGAGCAGCTCGGGCTGCTGCCCGGCCGGGGCAGGCCCCGCGTCCTGCTCCCCGGCTTGCTGCTGCCGCTGCTCGCCGGCGGCGGCCAAGAGAGCCAGCTCCTCCTCCAGCTCCCCCGGGCCGCCCTGGAGCGGAGCTAAGGCGGCCGCGGCGGCTGCGGGGCTCCGGGCGGCTGCTGTTCCCGCGGCCCCCTGCAGCTCCATGCAGCAGGCGCTGTCCAGCTCCGCCGGTGCTGAAGCGGCGCCCGCCAAGCCCAGGCAGTACGCGGCCATGGCCCGCCCCTCGTGCGCTCCAGGCTGCGGGGGCAGGCGAGCCCGGCCCCCGCCGCTGGGGCTGCCTCGGCCCCTTCCGCTGGGCTGCGCCAGGAGCCTGCCCCGCGCTCAGTGCCCGCGCCGAGCTGCCGCCGCGCGCGCCGCCTCCCGGGAGGACGCGGGGAGCCGCCTTAGCCGCCCTGCTGCCGGGGCCGGGCTGTCTCAGCGCGCGCGGGGCGCCCCGCTGCTGCTGCTGCCGCCGGCCGCGCTCCGCCGCGCTGCTGCCCGCGCCCCATCTCCGCCGCGGCGCCTGCAAAACATCGCGCTGCAGCAGCGGCTGCAGGAGCCTCGGCGGCGGCGGCCACCCCCCTCCCAGCCCCGAGCCCTGACGACAGCAAACACCTGTTCTTCGAGGGACTCTGATTCGCCGAGCCGGGTAGCTCCATAGGCCGGCGCCCAGGTGCTGCCCTGATTAACGCCTCCGTGCCCAGAACTTCCCCTCCCCCAGACACACGCAGGCGCCGGGGCCCCTTCCAGACAACCCACCTTGTACTAACCCAGGCACAGGCTGCTGTCGGGGTGGGGTCGGAGTACTCGGCCCTGACCGGGCCCTTGCCCTGCATATAGTGCGTTAGGTCTTCTCCAGACAGCCCCTAACGAGCAGCACAGCCCTTTGATGGGGTCCCCTATTGCCCCTCGCAGTGCCCGGAGCTGCGCTGTGGAGGGCTGGCTGCGGCGCTGGCTCAGTGCAGGGCCTTCAGCTATGGAAAGCCTAGGAGAAGAGATGAGGCTGAGCCTAAACTGCCCATTCATGCTAAACAGGAAACTAGTAGTGAGCAAAAACAGACAACGGCAAAGAGTTCAAGCCAGCCCAAGCCAGCCTCACTGGCAGGATTTGCCATCTGAAATGCCATGATGACGGGTGCCCTCAAAATTACCTCAGATTAGTCGTTAAAATGCCCTACAGATATTTCTTTATAATAATGCTACTCACTTTAACAGGGGTAACATCTTCAAAGCACTTTACCAATGTTACCTAATGCTAATACTCTGCACTTAGGCAGCAGCTTCCATCTGAGGACTATTAGTAAATTAAACCTCACAGGCCCCCTAGCATAAATGTTATCCCCATTTTACAGACGATGAAACAGGCAGAAAGAATTTAATTTACTTGCCCAATACTACACAGCAAATCTAAAGAAGAGTCAAAATTCCCTCTCGGGAGTTCTTCACTGAGCACTTGCTCAGTTCACTAAACACCACTACTTCTATTGTTATAAACCATGATCCTCTTAAAACCTGCCAGATGTCAATAACAGCCCTAATGTTGAATTTCATCCTGCCTAAGATTGGTTCGTGAAAATCAGGATCTTTATGGTTCTCAAATCATTCAGAACTCATCTTTGGATGAATCATAATCTAGAGTATTTTTCTTAGACATGTATCAGAGGGGTAGACGTGTTAGTCTGGATCTGTAGAAGCGACAAAGAGTCCTGTGGCACCTTATAGACTAACAGACGTATTGGAGCATAAGCTTTCGTGGGTGAATACCCACTTCTTCAGATGCATCTGAAGAAGTGGGTATTGACCCACGAAAGCTTATGCTCCAATACGTCTGTTAGTCTATAAGGTGCCACAGGACTCTTTGTCGTTTTTTAGACATGGTTCTCAAAGCACAGACA